>PVHY01002145.1:118964-134542 GCA_004024945.1 Uropsilus gracilis | reverse complement strand
TGATCCATTGGTCTGTTTGTCTGTTTTTGTACCAGTACCACGCTGTTTTAAGTATTATGGCTTTGTAGTACAGTTTGAAGTCTGGAATAGTAATACCTCCATTCTCTCTTCTGTTTGTCAATAGGGTTTTGGCTATTCGGGGTCTTTTGTTGTTCCATATGAATTTCAGTAATTTTTGTTCTATCTCTTTAAAATATATATCATAGGAAGGAATTATTCTTAAGAGTTTATATAATTTGTCTAGTGAGCAAGAGATCTTTTTTTACATTCAGATCTTCTTTCCTTTTCTTTTCTTTTCTTTTTTTTTTTTCTGATTCCAGTATAGCATCCTTTCATGGAGCTTATACTGACCCTTTGTTCACTTATTCCCTATTTATAAAAGGAAGGTGTTGAATTACATAATCTCTGATGTTCCTTCCAGTTTAAATATGGTAAACTGATTTGTTTCTAAATGCATGAGTGGTTTGCTCATTAAGTGTATAAACAAGTGGAAGAGTCTTGCTCAATCCTAAGAGGAAACTGAGCCAAGCTCATCTGGTAACTCAAATGCCAAGTGAAGCAAATCTTTGTGAACATTCAGCTGTTGGAGATGACAGAGATTTAGCAAGACTAAGAATGAATACAGGAATACAGCTTAGGCTTTGAAGTGACAAAATGTGCTCTGCAGACACATTTTATTATTCAAGAATTCTTAAAGAGTAACTCACCATTCATTTATCCATGCATCTGATCAATAAACCTTCCATATTTCCACCCATCCAACCATCTATTCCTTTCTTTACCAAGCATTTATTGAACACCTACTACTCTGCCTGTACCCATATCAATTTCCGGTATTAGGGAAATGAATCAGAAACAATCTCAAGGAATTCTCAATTAAAGCAAGCATCTCATCATAGGTATAGGATGAGGTTATCTGATCTATCTATCTATCTATCTATCTATCTATCTATCTATCTATCTATCTAGATTACTTAACCTGGCACAAAGTATTGTTAAGATGCATTTGATTGGTAAATTATTCATCCCGGATAATTCTTAAAATGGATTTGGCATGTTTATTTTTACCTTCCCCCATTTTTTCAATGAACTGAGAGCCAAGCCTTGGAGGCTTGGCTGCCACTATCCCTTTTTCAAATTAACCAAACTGCAGAAAGGAAGAAGCAGGCAATCACAGCTTCAATCTCCTTTCTCAGCTGTCTTGATGGATACAAACAACTGGAAACAAGTTCTGCACACATTCCCTAGGAAATCTTAGTCATAAGATTTTAAATATACAGATGAATATGGGTGGCCATATCAGACAGATTTTCTAAGTTTTCTAACTGGCTCACAATAGATTTCTACAGTGTCTTTTCTCTATAAATATCAAAGTTATATGCTTTATAAAATGAAAATAATTGTCAGATATCATTTTAACAAAAAAGATGAGCAGAATGTAGTTCAGAGAAGGTGAGTAGCATGCAGCCAAGGTCCCTAAGAATAGGAGGAAGGTAATGTCAAATTATAGCACAATGCCATACAGTCTCCACCCCCCCACCCCCGCCACCACTGACCCCAAATCTCCAGGTTTCAGCTCCCAGCAGGCAAGGCATTCATTGCCTGTCCTCAGGCTTGAGCTCCTATCAGGTGCACCCAGTTATTGGGTATTATCCTTGCTCCTCCAACTCTCTTGTCTCCCAAGCACCATTAAGCATCAGCTTCTACAACCCCGCTACTTCTGGAATCCATGCCTTGCACTTACTCCTTATAGCCATCATCTGAGAACAGCCATTATTATCCTCCTGGATTCCTACAACAGCCTCCTAATTGGCCACCCTGCCTCCATGCTGACTGCAGCTAAATGAATGATGTGAATCTGATCACCTCACCCCTCCTCTTCCCTGCCCTGCACCCATAAATTCTCCAAAAGTTTTGAATAGCCTTTAGAAAAATGGCCCTAATCCTTTCAATGATCTGGCTACTGATTCTTTCTAGTGTCATCTTTACATATTTTCCCTCTCCTCTTTACATATTTTGCACCAAGTTCACAGATCTTTCAGTTCCCTAAATAGGCTCCTACGCTTTCCTACCAACAGATTTTTACATAAGTTGCATCTACTTGGAGTGACTTTTCCCTGCCCCTCCCCTAAATCATCCCTATTCATCCTTGGATAAGAGTTTTAGTTTCAATTTGAGTGGAACATTAACTGAGCCTACAAGGAGGAGTAGTGGCTGTCCTAATGAGGTTCGCAGTGCCTGCACATTGCCTAGAGGTGAGGGTCTTCTCGCCTTGTCCCTGCTTCCTCTTAGATCATGGGATCCTGGATATATTGCAGGTACCATGGAGAGCTTTCCCACTGCTGACCCTCAACTCCTAACATGTGCAGCCTCCCCAGGTAGGAGCTCCCAATAAATATGGATGGATCAAAAGCTTGACTGAATATAGACCAATGGATTGATTACAAGCAGCGAGCTTGGTGTAGGGAAGCCAGAGGAAGATTTCAGTCACTGAAGTTTCATTTCATACTCTAACCTACAGCTGCAAGCTATGTGACTGGCACATGATTGCACCTCTCTGAGTCTCAAGTTCTTCATTTTCATATTCATGATCATACCATGATAGTCATACCAAAAATGAGATGCCAGTGTGAAGATGTTTCATAAGATAAAGATACTCCAAGCAGGGCAGGCCCAACGGCATGGCTCTACTCTTGAATAAGTTCCATCACTGGTCCTTTTCTCATCCAGATGGAAAAGGACAGTCTCCACACACCCTCTTCCAATTCCCCAGCCCTTAATACACTCCCAGGGATTGAGCTAAGAGCTTCTTGATAAATAATAAATAGGACACAATGAGGAGGAGGAAGTTAGAAGATTTACAGGAGACAAAAGAGATATATTCAGCCACACACACATACCAAACAGTTCCCAGTCCTTTCTGTCTCTGGGGTCTTGTAATGAAGGAGAACGATTTTAAGCATATATGGGAATGGGGAAGAAATGCTATTGATGGCATATTGGTAGAAAATGTGTTCTGGGTACAGGAAGGTCTTTTAGATGTCCCATAACCCAAGGGTTTTCCACTGCCTCAGGAGTTCAAGTGAGTTGACTCGTGATGCAAAATTGTTGTAACCATTGCTACTAATGCAACAATTTTCAAAATGTACCTCCCAGAAGAACAGTGGCAGCATCACCTGAGAACTTGTTAACATTCAGATTCTCAGATGTCACTCAGCCTGACTGAATCAGAAACACCAGCCATCTATGTAACTCAGTTCCATATCCAGTTGAAACCTAGTGGGCTAACTGACCATAGGAAAATGAAAGAGAAGAGTAAGTGAAATGGAGAGATGAATGGAAGTATTCATAAGTGTGGAGATGTTCCTGTTAGCAGCACCAACACAAGCTCTCCTGTATTTCAGACTAGCTGGAAGGGAATTGATGTCAAAGTGCTTTGTGTGCATGACCTTGACTCTCTTTATAATGAAAAAAAAAGTTCTTGCCTGTTTCCCCCTCTTTTTCTCTCACTACCTCTGGAAACACCGGACACAGGGGTCAAATCCCTACTCAGTCAAGAGAGTCTCATAGTTTGAGGGGGGAATCCTATATGTGACGAGACAAAAATTTGCTGACTTAGAAATGTGTCAGTGTTTATATTCACCTCCACCTACAAAGTGGTGATGGAGAACTGCTCTCAGCCCCCAATCTAGCTCCAGAGCTCACTGCTCTGGAGCTCACTGCTCCTTGCTCACTGCTCCCCCCCCATCCCACTGAAACACAAGCTCTGGCCCATCCCAGAACACTCGGTCTTTTCTCTCCAACTCTGGCCTGAGTAAAGATTCCAAACTTCAGAGTCAATTAGACTTGGATTCAAATCCCAGTTCTGTAACAGCTGAGTGCATGAACTTGACCTCTGAGTCTCAGTTTCTTCATCTTGAGAATGGGAGTAGAGTAATAAAATTCAGCTACAAGGGTTTTGATGAAAACTAAATTAAGTAGCAAAGGCAATCCTGAGGTATTGAGCCTGAAACATCACAGGAACTTATGTGCTGGACACATGAGGGACAAAAGGTCACACAAACCTCAGCTTTGGACTCCTGGAGTTCATGACCTCCACCATGCCATTTAGAGGGAAGACCCTCACACTTCCCTGCCAACTCTACCAACACTCCGCCAGACAGATAAGGGCTATTTTAAAAGCTGGAGTGATGGGAAGAGAAAGGAGAGCTTCAAGACTCCACCCATCATTATGGAACAAGGCCTAGAACTTAGCAGCTATGGGTAGTGGATAGATGTTTCCAAAAAGATCTAGTGCTGTTACTGAAAGATCAGAAAAGGCAATGACTAAATTCGTCTCAATGCGTTGTTAAGTTCGGAAGTCACGTTTAGTAAAACACTCACTTGAAGAGGGGATTCTTCTCTTTCTTACCGTTTTAAAGCCTCAAGCATTCTTCAGCTTTTGGCACTTACAAAATAAACCTACCATATTTCCAGCTTCCCAGAGGCCCCATCTGACATGGTGTAGGCCAGTGATTGGCTCACAAAGGGAAGTCAATGTTCCCAAAGGGGGGAAAAAGGCGTGTGATTTACATGGCTTAATATACTCATTAAAGGTTTAATTGAAGTCACTTTGCCACTGATCCTCCAACAGCCCACCTCTTTCCCCCCATTTAATTAGCAGAGTAACCTTTAGCTTCACAACTCATAAAAAAAGGCAAGTAAAGAAGAGGGAACCATTTCTACTTTCCATCTTGATCCTACCAAGCAGTTCAAACTCCTAGAGGAATTAATGGGTTCTGGGAGGGGTCGGGGGAGGCGGTCCCTACCTTCAGGTCAGAGTATGACTATCATCATTAGAAAAACAATACAAACTGTGGGACCTGTATCAGCTAGACCTGGGTTCAAATCCTGCTTGTCAATTACTGACTATGACTTGGACAAGATACCTAATCTCTTTGTGTCTCAGTTTTCTCATCTGTAAACTAGGAGAACAATAAAAAAATTCACAGGGCAATATGAGGTTTCCATGAGCATAGCATTTATAGTGAAATTAACACCTGCCTGGCACAGGGTAAGTAACCACTTACTTAACCAACAGTGTGCTGTTTGCTCTTATGCCAAAGTCACAACGATGGAGGGTAATACAATTTAGGGGTAACAGCAACTGGATGGCCAAGGTGCTTCCCAAACAATGATCGATTGTCAATTTGCTTCATACAGTCACCAGTTCCTGGGAAATCACATAGAAAATTTCTAATAAAAATTATTTGGAATAACTGCACACCACCACCCCTCCTCGATCATGGTTCAGAATGTTTTAGCTGCTTGCCATGATCTCCACTGGTTGACTGCACCCTCCTTACCTCCTCCCCTTCCTGCCCTTTTCCTACTCATCTGCAACATGAAATATAAATAATTGATGCTATCCAATTACCTAAGCCAAAAATAAATAAAGCTTCAAGGGTGTATTGGATTTCCACACGAATCCACCATTAGGAAGATGATGCATGCCACGTGCAGGTGTCTGCATCCCCAAAGCCATTTGTGATGGGGCCGCTCAGTGGGTACCAGAGTTAGTTAAAGCTCGCTTCATTACAGTGGCATTGGGGCAGATGGGAACTGACGGCGCTGAGCTGTTTTCATAGGGAAATGCGCACAAAGTCCCAGGTCAGCACAGTGATAAATGGGCTTGCCGACAATTTGCTGGGAGCGTGCATCTTGGGGGACTCCTGAGGTCATGAAATGTCTGCTGTTAAGCTACACAATTTTCTTTACTTATCAGTCCCTACCACATCACAGACACATATTTGAACAATGAAACAAAGGAGGACACGCATTATCAGGCCCCAGCCGGGGAGCGGGAGCGGCACTAAGCCAGCCCGTGCTGATTGGACAAAGCCTGGGACACACTGAAAGCCAAGTGCAATAGGGAAAGAGGGCTAGAGATTTTATTTCTTAGGTAGCAAGTTGGAAGGAGGTTGCATGGGGGGCTATGAGAGGGTTATTCTCCAAAGAGCACAAGTTCTAAAGGCTGAGATCATCCATCACCACTGCAGCTCCAGTGGTTGACTCCATCCTCCACACAGCAACCCCAGGGATCTTTCCAGAATGCAAATCTGATGTTTACAACCATCCCATGGCTACCCATTGTCTACAGGAGAAAGTCCAAACTCATAACCAAGCTTGCAAACCCTTCCATGTTCTGGATCCTGCTTATTCCAGGAACTCCTGTCCCACAATTCCTCACTCTGGCCATACTTCTTCCATTCAGGCTCCCACAGGTCTCTGCACAGGCTGTCCTCTCTCCAGCAACACTCCATTCCATCTGGCTAAGCCTTTTCTTCCTTTACATCTCAGCTGGCTTCTTCCTGGATGTCTTCCCTGACTACCATTAAAGTGTGGGTCATGCTCCTTAAACCCTCTCACAGCACAGTCCTATACCTCTGCATTATGGATACCTTATAACATGCTTTCTGACTATAACCTCATTTGGGCAGGGTCTGCCTTGGGGCCCTGTGCCATGCCCCACCAGGTGATGGTGCAGAAGACTGTCTATGCACCAAGTGAGCAAATATACAGAGAAAGAACCTTCATCCTGACAGGAGCAGCAGTCCTAAGTGCCATGACTCCTGCCAAGATCTGATCAGGACAACCATCTCTTCCCCTGCCCCCATCCAGATGAGTCTCCATCTGGCACTGGGAAACAGTGATCAAATGAGTCAACAAAGTTGAAAATCAGAATTCCTAGAAAGAAGCTTCCCTCGAGGAGGGGAGGAGAGTTGGACTTGGAGTTTGGTTTGCAAAGCAGATGTCTGGCATCAGAGCCACAAGAGAGGGTCCGGAGAATCTGGAGCAGTTGGAGACAGAGGTGATTCAAGGAATTTCCTAAAACAGGCATGAGAACACATGCCACTCTAATGAATGTGTTTTACAGGTCAGGGACAAACCAGCCCCTTGGGCTCTCAGATGCCCAGGGAGTGAGGCCAAGATCCTCTCCAGGAAAGTGTGATATAGACACCCCAAGAGAAAAAATTAACTTGCTTAACTGGAAAGAAGGTTAGAAGAGCAGAAATAGGAAAAGCTCATCTCAAGAGAAATAGGGACAACAGCCCATCCCACAAGAATGAGCAGTTCCAGAGGGACACCCAGCAAAGTATCTGGAAGCATCTGAGCAGGCCAGTCTGAAAAAGAGAGAGCTATGACCTGGGTTTGTCTTCTCTGTCTTCTGTTTTCCCCTCCTGGAACATTGCCCTCCATGGTTTTGTTACAAGCACCTTATTATTCTTCAGGCTATCTTCCCCATCTACATCATTTAGTCATCCCACACCCTCCTGGACAGACTCCTCTTTAACAGTGGAAATTGGAGATCAGTAAGAGTAACCAGTTAAAGAGGGACCTGTCTAAGTTCACCCAGCCACAGGGTGTTCACACTCAGATTCAACCCTGGGTGGGGTGAGTACAAAGTGTGAGCCTGCTCCTCCAGCCTTTCTGGCTGCCAGGCACCCCAGTGTACCCAGTTGCAAAGTGAGAGCACCAAAGCCAAGCCACCTTGGTGACTACCATGTCTTCCTCATACTTCACCAGGACCTAGTAGCTCTTTCCTGCTTTTTCACTTTGCACCAGAATTAGATGGTTTATCCCACCTGAACCTCAATACTATGCTTCTTCTACTCTGTCCCAGTAATCCTGTCTAGTTTATCAAATAAGCAACCCATGCCAGGATATTTATGGGTGGTGACCATGTCACATGGAATCTCATCCAGACAACACTTTAGCATCTCTGCAGGGTTCTTTTTGGAGAACCCAGTGCTTTCACTCAAAGATGTAATAAAGATAAAGAAAATGAGAACAGTCAATGATCCTGATGTTCCTACTGTGTGCTGGGCATGTGCACAGATATTGCAAAACAACTGTTGTCAAATCCATTTTACAGATGAGGAGACAGAGGTTTCGAAAGAGATAAAGACATATTCAGTGTCAGTGCTAGGAAAAGGCAGAGGAAAGCTTCCAATCCAAGCCTGTTTAGATCTTGAATGTGGTCTATTCCACCTCATCAAAATGTCTTTCAAGATGGAGGCATTTTCAAGCACCTGAGGCTGTGCAGTGGGGAGGGAGCAAGGGGAAGTGAGGGGTCGTTTGCTTTTGGTATGCGAAGAGAGGTTTTCAGGACAAACAAGCCCTTTGATAGCCTTCCACATCACTCCTTCCTACATGAAGAAGCACAGCCCTGACTTCCCAGGAACTCAGCAGCAGACAGAAGCAACCACACAGAAAGGATGGGATCATTTATCATGGAAGGAGAGCTGGGGCCCCAGGTGGGAAACAAGGAGGGAGTCAGTCCAATGTCAGAATTTGGGTGAAAAACTATCTATATCCTGGCAGGCACCTCCCAAACATCTGCCTCCCTATTTGTTTGGGGGGATCTGGGTCTCTGACACCTGCAGTCTTCAGCACACACATGCATATTTCTTATTATTCGTGGACAACTAATGGCATCACGATTCTGGGGTTTCTAGGATAATTAATACCAACTCCTATCTTCTGGGGACCAAGAACAAAAATAGCTGTGATGGGCAGTCAGTCACCTTGTGCCACTGTCCTGGGTTCACATACTGTGTCCACTGGCCATGTGGCCGGAGCTCCCAGTGCTGTGCAGAGGAGGAGGAGATGAGGCAGATGCTCAGTGCTGGGGCTTTGAAGACCAAACAGACAGCAGCACTTCCAAATTAAAACTTAAAAAGGGAAAGAAAGTCATTTTACCCTCCATTCTGAGATTCCCAGCTGAATAGGAGTGTGGGTTTAAAATTTAATCATGAATTCATCGAAAGGAAATAAATCATAGAGTAAATGTTTAAAGTGCAAAATTGCTGAGCTTTGGGTTGTGATCACTCAATTTAGCATAAAAATTAGGAGTTAGTGTTTTCCAAGCGCAGTGACAGAGATGAATTTTAAAATATTTTTAAGTGACGGGTGCCATTAATTTTTTAAAAATGAATCTGATTCACAATGCAGCATATAATATAAAAAGTCTCACTGTTCTGAACCTAGGTTTAGAGCTGCAAAAATTGTCTCTATGAAAGTGTCCATGGATAGCTAGAAGCTGATTTTTCACTACTAGTCTCATGGGCTTAGGCAGCTGAATTCTGGTCTTTCCCACTCACAATTCAACTCAGGAGGCAATGCGTGTTCTAAGTGAGTTACTGGCTGGGCCCTTGGAAGAAGGGAACTTGCCAGTAATGCAGGAAACAAATGGTGGAGTCAGCTCTGCTCCCCCTGCCAAGTTCAGCCCCCCTCCCTCAGTTCCATGACACTCTGAATGCCTCATGGGACTCCTACCCCCTCCAATAAACTCTCAACCTCATATTATCTATGTCAAATGACATGAGCATATCACTCATGTGATGTCATGGTTTCTTCAGCGCCGATGACCAAAGTCCAATCTTTGGCAGGGTATACACTGAACAAATGGGCCCCCCAACTCCTGTCATTCTCCCCACCCTTTGCTCAAGGTCTCCAGGTTATCTTCAAAAGGCCCAAGAGAATCTGTACCCCTTTGCCTGACCTCCTCCCCTTGCTCACTCTTTTAACTGGCCTCTCTGCTATTTCTCCAATAGGTCCAACCTGTTCCACAAAGCCTTTGCACAGGACTGCTTCTCTCCCTGCCAGAGTCTCCTTAGAGAGTCTAATGAGTTCCCCTTTTGTTTCCTTCAGGTGCTGCAGAAATGTCACTTAACAGAGAGTGCTTCTTGACCACCTTGGCTAAAATAACATGACTTCGAATCATACTCCCTAATCCCTGACTTTGTTGGACTGCTCCCATAGTATGTACAGTCACCTGACACATGGTATCTACCTGTTCATTGTTTGTCCTCTCACAGTAGAATAGAAGCCTTGTGATGCTGGGGAGTTGGTCCATTTTGTTCTTTGCATTGTCCTCAGTGTACAGAATAGAGCCTGCCATGCATATTGTTGGTGCTCAGTGGACACTGATAGAATTAAATGGATGAATGGTCATTTGCTGTTCCCCAAATAGCATGCCATTGCAAGCTTCCTGTTTTTGAAAGCGTTATTCCTTTTGAATGGAACACCCTGCTACTTCTCGTGCTAGGCTACTCCCAGCTTTTGTTTAACGCACCTTTCTCTAGGAAATCTCACATCTCTGCACCCTGGGGTGAGGGTGGTAAGGGCGGGTGATGGTCTGGGTAAGGGTGCCAGTTCTACTCCCCTGGATGTCTTCCCCTGTGACCCCAGAGTTACACTGGTGGTGTGTTTCCCTATGTCTCATAGGAAGATGCTGAGTACCACACAGGACAGGGGTGTTGTTTTTTTTTATATATCTTGTATAAGCACTGCATGCTAACCAACTTTGCCACTGGA
This sequence comes from Uropsilus gracilis, assembly GCA_004024945.1. Lineage (NCBI taxonomy): Eukaryota > Metazoa > Chordata > Mammalia > Eulipotyphla > Talpidae > Uropsilus > Uropsilus gracilis. The sequence continues at coordinate 124,183 of PVHY01002145.1, read as the reverse complement.
ACTCCAGTTTTTTTATATATCTTCACTCAGCAAGGGCCTGGCATATAGTCAACATGATATAAATGCTTATTGAATTAGAAAAATGTGGTAATTATGGCTGGCATCTATGGAACACTTACACTTTTTTTTTTTTGTCCATCACTCTCCAACCACTTTGCAGATACTAACTGATCAACCTACAACAACGCTGATATAATCCTATATTTCAGAGAGGTAAGCAGAGGCACAGAGAGGTTAGATAAGTAAACCCAGGTTCTAGCAATGCCAGTGGCAGAATCAGGGTTTGAAACCAGTTCTGGATTCTGGGCTTATAACTACCACCCCTTACACCTTACTAATGAATGAACAAGGGAGTAGCCTAAATGTTGGGCGTTAAATGGTATCACTTTTCTCTCTTCCCTCTGCTCACTTTGCCCTCTCTTTCACTCTTACTCTCTTCTCTCTCCATGTGAGCATTCACAGTTCATTGAACAAATAGTGACTAAGAGTCTGCACTGTGCTGGGTATAGCACCGAAGGACAGCGATTATGTCCTCTGAATATTGTTCTCAGGGAACTTCGTATCTAGGAGGGAGATCAATACTACTCCAAAGCTACAGGCATGGATGAATCACAGTAAGGATCATCCATCTATTCATTCATTCATTCATTCATTCATTCATTCATTCATTCCTTATCCCTCCAACAAACATCAGTTGATGGCTTACTGATTCCTGACTCATAATACTATGTGTCAGGAATCATTCTAGGAATTGGGATGAAGGAGCATCTATTTATACTCAAATGGACCAAAAACAAGTAAGTAGACAATCAAGATAATGTCAAAGTCATATAAATTATACAATAGGCATAACAAAGGGGAAATAAAATCAGACTAAGAAGGAAATATACAAAGAATGTTTGTATGTGTATCCCATATATTGAAAGCATATTGCTGGGAACCTTGATCTAGACACACACTGATAAAAACCAACAGTGAGATAGTGCTTACTAGGTGTCAACCACTAAGCTCATCAGATAGCAACCCATTTATTATTTACAACTCTGTGTAGAGGATGCTATTGTTATCTTCATTTTACACAGGAGGAAATCTTAGGCACAGAAAGATAAATAATTTGTTTGAGGTCAGACCACTAATAAGTAGCAAGTCAGTCTTGCTCCAGTGTCTGCATGCCTCCCTGCTGAATGAACACCTTTTCCCACCAAGTGGAGAGGCGATGTCTGGATGAGGCATCAGGAGCTAGGCAATCCCAGGTGGTCTGCCACCCCTTTGGGCTTCAGTGTTATGAGGTGCAAAACAAGATGACTGGAATAAAACAGAACTGACCTTTGGAAATCACTTGCAGACATGTCAACACATGTTAATATAACCATGTTTTTGAGGGGGGCTCCATAGTTTAAACTTCCAGAGTGGTCTGTACTCCCCTGAAAGTGCAAGAAATCATTCCTTCCAGAATATAGTGTTCAATGAACTTTACCACAAAACAACCTTGTGGACTTTTTTGCTGAAGAGACCCTGACCATGCTTGGAGGAGTCCAAATGTCATCAGGACTTTGTTGTCTGCAGGGTAAATTCTTAGTCAATTTATACGATTTCTCCTACATCTTCCAGCTTGCCCTTGCTTCTTTTGATTTGCGATCCCTCCTCCCTCAACCACATTGCCCTGTCCGTGGAAGAATCAGACACAGTCCTCCCCGGCCCTAATGTCATTAAGGCCAAATAAAGCTGAGTTGCACAGTTGTGATTTCATAAATGTGCCCAGTAAATCCGACAGTGAAACATTTTATTAGGTGGGAAATGCCATACATAAGTTATTTATTTGCCCATCAAAGCGCGAATAAAATAACTTCATTCTACCAGGGTACAGTCCCATTCCCTGGCTGTCGATGCACAGTTGGCAGCTGGTCAGCGGCATTTGCTTCTGTTTTTCTAGCTTACATTTTAGTCCCACAGAAAAATAAATGTGGTCATTCAATGTCAGGTCTTAAGTCACTTAACATTATAAGCACCTCTCAATAATGCATTAACATATAAAATATATTCTTAAAGGCAAACGGTGAGAATTAATATTTTATGGGCTACAACCCACAAATGTCTTTAGAAGCATTGATTGTTTCCTAAATCCATTAGGCTCTATTTTGATCTCCAATGCATGGAGACAGTCTGCTCTGTGGTAGGAGTTATTTTGGCAGCAACGCAATTTAGAGATGGCCAACGTTTTGATGACCTTCAGCTTTTGACACTGAGTGCTAATGAAGCCCTAATAAGAAGACACAGACCCAGGAACACCCCGGCTTGTTGTCGTGATTGCATACTAACCAGTCAGAGAATTGCTTTTCTGTGATGAGATCTGATTAATCAGGCATCAGGCTGAACCAACTAACCCACTGAAGGGTCGGGTTGGAATTATTTTCCATCAAGGTGATAATAATGATGATCATAGTAGCATTTATCACTTATGCAAAGGATAATGTGCTGCCTCACCCTAGCAAGCACCATGATGCCATGAGCAGGACCATAGCAGTAGAGTTTTGAGGAAGGGGTATCTTTTGTTCATTCTAACTCTCAGAGTCACTATATGCACAAGTGACAGCCTCATCCTTGAATAACCCATGAGTTAGAGTCCATTATCCTCACACTAAGTTGGGGAAAATGGAATTAGGCAGGTTAGTAACTTAACCTGTGTGTAGCTACACAGTAAGCTCAGGTTGGCACTGAGATTCAGATGCAGTCCATGTGGCTTCAAATTCTGCCTTGTTCCCCTTTCACTATCCTGGATAATATAACACTGGCTGGTAGGAGGGATGAATGTGACTCCAGGAGACTGAAGGAAAACCACTAGCTGCATCAGTTGGGGAAGCCAGGGAGCTGCCTCTTTATCGCCCAGACTTCTGGAGCAAAGTGCCCAAGCAGAGGTGCTATCTGGAACATGATGGGAGAGGCCAGTGACTTTAAGAAAAGAACTCATCTCCCTCTTCCTTGTGACTCTCAGTCTATCCAGCTCCCCAGAGCTCTTACTGAATTGGTCTTTGGTTTATAAAAAGTTGGTTTATAAAAAGTTGGTCTTTCCTAGGAGGGGTATCTCCACAGTGCTCCTCCCATCAGTGAACTCACCACACCACACTGCAATGTCTGCTGCATCTCAATCACCCCACAGGGCAGGGGTGTAAGAAAAGAACTTGTGTTACTTCTGCAAACATAGGGACTGATGATTTCTGGTTTGCCTAACATTCATGACACCGGAACACAAATCCTGCTTCTCTTTCTACCCCACTGGTTATTCCTTCATTCTCTTTCTCCAATGCTCATCTTCCTGCTGACTTCACATTGGAGTCAGTGTCCCAGATGTCAGTGCTCAGATCTCTTTTCCATCTATACTTATTCCCAGAGTTGTAGTTCTCTGAAAAATTACTAATGTGTAATATGTTATATATATTACATATTATATATAATAATCATATATTAAATATAAATATATTATATAATAATTACAAATATTACAAATAATATATTGCAAACAATATATTACAAATGTAATATATGTATATATTTTAACATAAATGTATATATAATATACAATAGAGATATTATATATATTATATATTACACATTTGTAATATATTATGATATAATATATAATGCATATTATACAATATGTATGTATATAATTATATATAATATGTATTATATAATACATGTTATATATAATATATTATATATATATATATATACACAACACAACTGAGCTTCTCAAAAGCTCAGACCCGTGTACCCTGTATTCAACAAATCCCTGCCCTTAGAGGTCTAATATATATCTCACCTTTAGGACATCCAAAACCCAGTCACTCCCAATCACTGCATTTTCTTGTTACCATCCACATCTGTGACTTCTACTGCATTCATTCAATAGCACCTTCATTTTTCCATTGGCTCAGGCCCAAAACTTCAGCCTTTCTTAACTCCTCACTTTGTCATGCGTGTTGTGTATTCAAGACAAAACATATCCAGACTCAAACACACTCCTATCTCCATGGTCTCGTTGCCCTCACTACCCTTGGGGTTACTACATTTACCTTCTAGCTGCTCTGCTCCCTCTGCCCTCTGGTCAATGTCAAAGTCCTGAATGAATCTTTCAAAATGGAAGCTGGCTGTGTCTTTCCTCTGTTGAAAACTCTCTTTTAGGGTTTCGTTTCCCTCAGTGTCACAGCAAATATCCCTGTGGTCATCTCCAGGGCCTGAAGCATGCCCTCCCCTGGTTCTAAGTTCATTTGAGTCACACGACTCCTTGTTCATCCTCAAACACCTAGAGCACACTCTCAGTGCAAGGCCTTTGCACTCACTCACCTAGGACTTTGCATACATGAGACTACTTCAGAGAGGCCCTGCCTGGCCCTCATGTGTAGTCTACTGCCACCCCTCACTGTATTTCTAGTGCTTGTGCCTGATTTAATGTTCACCTTGCCTGTAAGTCTCTCACATGTTGCATGTTTTACTAATCACATTTTAATAATTTTTATTCTTTCCTCTCTTCACTAGAGTATAGGTTCCCTTGGGACAGGTCTTACCTGGTTTTGTCTGCCAGTGCATCCCCAGTGCCTAGAACAGGGCCTGGAGCATAAGAGAGAAACAAGTCTCTTTTCCAGTGAAGGAAGGAGTGAGAGAAGAGAACATGCAGAGGCCAGGAAACTAACCAAAATACCTCCTGGTGCCAAGCAGCACTGAATGCTTCAGAAAAGTCCAAGAGGACACACTCCTGGCTTAATCCATCTAGTGCCTTCCTTGAGCAGTGACTGGAGAGGACCTGGTACCTTTCCTGGAAGTTACCCTTGTGAAGAGGTGAGATGCTCAGTGGTGGATCTTTCGAGCCCTTGTGCTATGTGAGAGACAAGCCAGGATGTCAGAGGTTGAGTCAGTTGCTGATGGGGGAAGAAAAGAAGAAATTAAGGCTTGGGTCAGAACATGGGAAAATACAACTCTACCTGAGTCTGCAGCTGCATCTGGATTCACCCCAGCACCCACCCTGACTTTCTCCAAACACTTTCTTGGAACAGCAGGTTCAGGGTCCTCTTGCCCCAACTTCAGCATGCAGCCTCAATACAGACTGCCCTTCCCCATCTGAACATGGGAATCCATCATTCCAGAGCATTCACCTGCTGCTGAGAACCATTTGCAGGATGTCCCAAGAAATGGTAATAGTTTCAGTGGGGGGGGGGGGGGGG
>PVHY01002145.1:0-118864 GCA_004024945.1 Uropsilus gracilis | reverse complement strand
GTTAATCATCATCCCTTCATCTTAGGACCGTGAGAGTCGGCCCAGAGTGTTCAGTATGGAACCCACCAGCTAATCTCAGCAGCACACTGAAGACATGGGGGTGCTGACCCCCACTGCACATACCCCCACCTCCACCCCAGGCTTGCAGGCTCCAAGGGCAGGAGTCTTGCCATACTCAGTACCCTTGTCCACATCCACCATGCCTGACTCAGACAGAGCAAGCCCAATGACAAGCATCTGCTGAACTGCATGGATCTGGAAAATACCTGAATCAAGGGGTAATTCCACCCTCAGAGACTCGGAGGGGAGAGAGAAGCTGCCTGTGTTACTGTCCAGAGGAACGACCACTCTGGGAATGTCAGCACTGAGATAAAGAGCTGCTGACAGGCCTCTCCAGGTCGGAATCTGGCTTCTGAAGGTGGCAGGGACTGGGGCGCTGGGAGAGCGAGTACTGATTTTTTTCCCTTGCAAAATTCATCACAGACACTCAGCTGAAGACACAGGGGAAAACAGAACTGTGTTTTGACTTCTAATTTATCTTCTTAATATCCACTTCCCCCGTGCCCTGGAACAGAGCCAATGAGTCTCAAAGATCACATTTCACCAGCGACCTTGAAAGTGTGATTCAACATCTCTTTTTGCAGTAATAAGATCTTTTAACCGAAAGTGACCATTTTATGAGGCTGATACATTACAAAAGAGCCAATAGGCAAACTGAAGCACAGGGTTATTAAAGCCCTGGGAGAAATCAATGCACTCTGAAGCCAGCATCCAGCTGAGACTTGAGCAATGATGACCTGAGCTCAGGAAAGGTGTTTGCCTGGGGCTGAGGCTGTGGCCAAAAGCCCTGCTCACCCACCAACCATGAGCAACTAGGTCTGTGGGTGAAAGAAGGTGTCCAAATCCTCCTCCCCTGGGGGGAAGGCGGGGCATAAGAGGGGGCCCAAAGCAGGCAGGCTGCTGTGGAGGGGGTGGGGATGGGGATTCACATAGGATATCACTTAATCCCAAACTGTGGGATTTAACTCTAGCAGGGCTAAAGGGCTGGACAGGTCTTAGAGTCAGAGGGGAAACTGGGCTTCACAAAGCTAAGGAAGGACACCAGAAAATCGGGGAATGGAGGCAAAGGTCAGAGTTGAGGGGTCAAAGAGCAGAGGAGTGACTAGAACATAAGGGGCTCAGAGAGGTGACAAGCTGGAGGGTCTGTGGAAGGCTCACATTCACAGGCTCATCTTGCTGGCTGAGGTACAGTGCATGACAAAGCCAGCTATGTTTAAAGGGACACACTGGCCACTGAGCCAGTTTCCCAGCTTGCTAGGTATCACAGAGCTTTTGAGACATAAGTGATACAACTGGCACCCCCACACAGCTCCAGACAGATGGTGCCATGGGGAAGCAGAGAACAGAGCAGTTCTGACAGAGTGGAAACAGTCCAAGGGCACATCCAATTGCTGTGGCTAGTCTTGTCCTGTCCCATCGCACAGGGGTACCACTATTGCCTTTCTCCTTTCTTCCCTCCTCCACTCCCATCCCTACACTGCCCCCTGAGTATCAGTATCAGTATTAAATGGGCCCATGCTTGGCATATAGAGTCCAGTTTTCCTATTTTACAGATGGCCGTTCTGAGGCCCAGAGTGGAAACACATCTTGTCTAATCACATATGGAGAGGACAGCTCCACTGATCTTGGGTCCTTGGTCTCTGGACTTGTAGTACACAAATCTTACTTTGCGACATATAATTTCAAGGGAATTTTGTTTTCAGGTGCCATTTTAATCTATTTTATCGCAAAATCAATACTTGCTCATTATAAAGAATTACATATGAGTGTGAAAATAATAATACAATGTAGAGATGATGTGCTTCCTCAGCCACACTCCACACCACACACACACACACACACACACACACACACAAAACCTGTACTACATGAGAGGACAGGGGTCTGTTATGCCTCTTGGGAGGGAGACACAGGACAGCACCCCAAATGCACATGAACACACAAGAGAGAATCCAGTCCTCTCTAAGACAAATCTGTCAGCTTTGACTTGCTTATCTCCAGGACCAATAGAGCCATTACTTCTAGAAGCATTCTTTCCAATTTTAATAACTGGTGATCATAGAGTTCCTTACTTAATTGACCAGAAACTTGTCCACTCACAACCTAGTTTAACACTTTTGACAACCTAGGGTTCCATTTTTTAAAGGGGCCTTCATATACTTAAGAACAGTGCCCACAGCCTCCACCTCTCCTCATTGCCCAGCTAACCATCCCCAGTTCTAGCCATGGAATAAGAGTCACCTGTCCCTCACTTCTTTTGGGGCCTTAACCACATAGAAATGCAGGGAAGAAAATGCCCATAACTTCTTTGGTCTCAATGTTCTCCATAAAAACAGGAAGTGGCTACCCATGAAGACATGCTCAGAGAATTCAGAACAGAAGTCCAAATGTACAACCCAACTATTAATAAAGGATAATGTGTTAGGATGGTTTGAATTCTTCTGGAAAGTGAAGATTTACTTTTAATGAGCATTCCACTGGTGTTAAAATAAATATTGCATCATACACTATTCTCCGCTACACAAGAACTTGGGTTCTACTCCTAATGTGAAATGGAAGCCCACAGGCCAATATTAGCCCAAGCACTAGCCAACCTAATATCAACCATGATCTCCTATTGATGAACATCTTAGAAGGGAAGTGCTGGAGACAGCAGACCCTAACAATTGATACACGATGGAGATCCATGCAGGATAACCTGGGAAGGAAGGCACACAAGCCTCCCTCTGAAGGGAACTTCACAGATCTCATAGACTGGTCCTGATAAGCCCTGGACACAAGCAAAATGAGACAGCTAGAGCCTTCTGAATAATGTGCTATCCTGTCACAAAAACTGCAGCACATGAATGCCCTTATAGGTTGGGAGAGTAGTACAAAGCAATACATAACAACCTAATACTTGTACCACTGGAATTGAGGCCTGGTTGTACCCTGTTTCTGTGCACACTGTTGGGTCTGAATGCTGCCTCCACACTCCCTCACTGTGACCACGGGCAGTAACAGTGACTGCTCCGTCCAGTGGTTGCTCTGTCCAGCCCCACACACATGAAGGCTTGAAGGTTCACGAGTGGTAAAGGCAGAAGGTACTTACCAAGCAGTCACTGTTCTACTGATTGCAAGATACCCTCTCTCCCCTCCGCCTTCTCTCAGCTACCTGGATTGGTTATTCATAATCATCATCATTTATGAGGGATAATTAGGGACATACCCAGCAGGACTCCAGGCACTGTACATGCATTATCCCAGTTAGTCCTATCAAAACTCTGCAAGGTGGGTATTTTTCCACTTTGCACAGACAAGGACATTCTCGATTCCTGCCTGAGGCTAACTTACAACTTTGTGGGCAACGGCAAATCTAGGATCAGTCTGTCAGGACCAGACAAAGATAGAAAATAAGATGTGAGACTCAGTTCTGTTACAGGAGAACTAAGAGGCCATGGCAGGTCAGAGGTGGGAACAGGAAAGATATCAAAAAGGAGACAGTAACAAGACTGAAATAAGAACCAGGGCAATCAGTGTTCTGGATTTGCCTCCAAAGGGCATCTAGAAATACCTAGTAGACTTGGTTGTTCAGGCCTTCTTCTTCCTGAGGTTTTCCCCATGCCCAGGTCAGTTAGTCTGGCTGTATAGGTTCTACCACCCCACCAGCTGACATCATTTCCTTTGCACTCCTGCAAAGACAGTGTCTTCTTGGCCAGGAGCTGATCAGATGCAACCATCTCTGAGCAAAGGGAACTGGAGGCAGTTGTCCCTACAGAGTCATGGCCCAGAGCCTGTCCAGAAGTGCTCCATAGATCAGACTCCCCCTAAGAATGTTTTTTTCTGAGGTAAGAATCCTCTCTTGGTCTCAGAAACCCAGCACTGAGGAGGTCAAGGAAGAATGTGCAGGGAATAAATGGAGGCCAAAAGGCAAGGATTGTCCAAGGTAGTGGAAAGATGGGTCTCTTGGAGGTTTCCTCTCCCCTTCCAGGAATGTCTATGTGCCATCAATCACAAATGTACCCATTGTGGTGCGAGTACAGACTGGAGTATACACAGGCATGCACTCAGGCACAAAATCACAGACAAGGTCATGGAAATACAGCCTCAGGCACCCTGGCTGATTCTAACGCACAGCCCCAGATTTCAAGATACAGTGAGAAACAAAAGACACAGCAACTATCCATACCCCAAAGGACATTAAAATAGGCTTGTTTTCCCATTTCACAGATTAAGAAAGACCTGCCTCTGAAAAGCTTAGTGGTTAGCCGCTTCCTACAGTTTAGTCTTTGTAACTTATGACTGCCCCATCCACACAGCCTGCAGGCTGCATCAGGACTTTTGCTGTAGTTTTCCAAGAAAGACTTTCCTGCACTAGGTCTGCAATTCTAAGCAAAACAGTTCTTCCAGCCTCTCGGACTTCTTAGCTCAAAGGCTTGACCCAGTCACACTGAACCTTACTCAGGTCCTCCCGCTACCAGGAGACACTCCCTCCTGACACTGGGCTTTGGTGAGATCTGTTCCCTATGCCTTCCCTTCCCTTTCACTCAACACTTACTCTGCCTGCAGATTCCAGCTCAGGGAAGTCTTAGTTCCCCATCCCATCTGGGTGGGATCTCCCCTTCTTCCCTTCAGGGGCACTCTATGGACATTCCAGAGAGACCATGTGACACTGCTGTTCCTCCCACACTCTCTAAACAACATGAAGACAGAAGCAGTGACTACTTATGCCAGTCTGTCTCAAGAATCCAGTACAGAGCCTGGACTACAGCAGGCTCCTGACAAAATATTGGCTAAGGAATAAATGAACAAGAGCCCAGCAAGCCTAGAAACAGTTGTTCTAGTCATGTTTAGAGGATGCATTTCTATTCTGTTCTGTTCTGTTTCTGAATCAAAATTTTTTCTTCCTTTTCCCATTAGAAATGTATTATCTATGCCTTAAGGAACATGGAAAATGCCCCCTTTCCCAGCACCTAAAGATATGGTCAAATGATAGAATCATGATGTACCACTGCACAAAGACCCAGGATGCTCAGAGGGCTTGCAACTTCCCTGGCTGTGACATGGTCAACCTCAAGTAAATCACACAGGGGAGTTTGAGGTTGAATCTGCAGAAGAGCTTGCTGACTCCTTTAACCTCCCACTTCACCCTCACATCCCTACAAAGCAGGCCTTGACCATTACTGCCTCTGAAAACACCCAGGGTCACACTGCTTCACACTTTCATCAGTAAGACAGACTCAAAAAGAAAACAATCTTGAGGCTATAAATTCTTTTAAAAACAGACATAATATTACAGAGCAAAAGGGTTCTGAATTCAGGACATTTCAAATTTAAAACAAGCAAATTGCTAGTGAGGAAGAAAAATAACCAAAGGAGAGAAAAAGGAAGAAAATCCAAATTAAAAAGCCTGGAGGCAGTGGTCCAATTACATAGTCTGCTTCCTCCGGTTTTTGTCTACAAAAGGTACTTTTCATTTCAAGGAGGAGGAATAAATTTTAATTTGACAGCTGATATTACTCCCATTCAAAATTAGAACACATTTTGTCAGGATTTTTTTTCAATAAAAATTATATTTTATTGACACACATATAATTTCAGACTACAAATATAGCTCATATTTTATAAACCCTGTAAACAGACAAAAAGATCACCTTCCCCTCTAAATCAATAGAGCACAGCGAGTAGAGTGAGATGGAAGTGTTTTAAAGCTACAAATCAGTCCAATTTAGTGAAGGGCTGATGTGAAGAACAGAAGCTTCCAGAGCAAGCCAGCAGATTTTAGACACCTCTTAAGATGCATGGGGACCTGGAAAGTGGTGTCCCCTTTGGCCTGCCACAAAGACAGATGAACAGAGAAAGACAAACCTAACCTTCTTAGCAAATCACCCCCACAGCAGGGTGCACAGAGCAAAGCAAAGTATAATAGTGCATGTGTAATCAATCCCAAGAGCCTTTTTAAAGGGTGAAGAGAGATGGACATTTTGGGAAAGTGGAAGGATGACCTCCAGCTCAGGGGTTAGATCCGCCAGTTCACAGCCCCTTTTCTTGTAACCACTCGAGGTACCACAAGCAAACCTGCCATGTGATGTCAATGCCACCTGCCAGTCTGGAAAAAACTCTCACAACAACAGATCAAATCCCTGCTCAGGCAATCATGGATGATGCAGGCAAGTCACTGAACTGCCAGGTCTCAGTTTCTTCCATATCAACCTGGAAATATGACAAAGTTTCCAAGGTTGTCATTTGTTTGTGTCAGGCACTATTAACCCTGGCTGTGCTGAGAAATCATATTCAATCCTCATGATAGCCCTATCAAGATAACTATCAAGGAAGCCCTATCAAGGAACTGTGCAGTGATTTTAAGCAGGGTTATGAATACTTACAACTCATCCAGCAAATGTTGGGATCTAATTCCCCTTCCCTTTAAATGAACCCGACATCTTCACTCACTTCTATTGAGGGAGCAGCGGTGATGCTGAATTAATTCTGAGACAAGGTCATTAAAGGCAATGCTCCGCCTCCTCTCTTATTGCTTCCACTCAGACCTAACAGATCTAACCTGTAGACAGCCCACAGGTCACCAAGACACCTCTAGCTGACTATAGCAGCAACTACCTGATCTGTGAGTGAGTGAATCTTCAGATGAATCCAGCTTAAATGCAACCAACCCAGGTGGTACTAAATGGAGCAAAGGAAACCACATCCATTTAACCTTGCCCAAATCACAGATTTGTGAGCAAGAAAAATCTCACTGTTGTAAATAATTGTGTTGGGAAGTTTGTTATATAACACAGATTCACAGAGCACTTTATGATTATGTCCATTTTACAGATAAGAACCTAGAGCCTTGGTGAGATGAAGTAATTTGTCTCTCAGAGGTAGCAATTGACATGGTGAGTCCCTGAGCCCAGCTGGCAAAGCCTATGCCCACAATCACTATTGCACACTACTTCCCAGTCCAGTTCTCCATCATCAACTTAAAGGTTTCAATGGAGAGAGTTGGATCATCCTCAGTTATCAGAAAAGACTAGACTCACCATTCCCTGGGCATTCTGGTCAAGAGTTTAATGCTTTCCCTCCTTTACTATGATTTGTAGTCATTATTTCAGCTTCATTTAAACATCAATTCCTTGAGGAGAACAACCTTAAAATAAGCACATATCCAGGAGGCTGATTAATCTGCTATAGGTCAAGCTGCTCTTTCTGCTCCTTAAAGGCACAGGATTGTCTTTAGACACACATAGAGAATGTCTATGTGCCCTCCTCAAATTCACGGGACCATTCTCAGTGCTATTAATAAGCTGTGAAGCACTCAACCTCCCTTGGAGGCTTAACACAAGGATCATGAAGACGTCCTGTAGCAGAGGATCCATCTACCATGGGCAGAGGGAGAATAGACCAAGGGTTTTAGGAACAGGAAAAATAGCAACCGGAAAGGTACAGAGGTGAAATGCTGAGAAATAACAACTGGGTGCCAAGTGCCAGGCAGAGAAGGCTCTGGGGGGTATGATATGGAAGAGGGGCTTCCTTAAAAGCCAGAGGCAGTGAAGATAAGAGGTGATGTTGAATCAGAATGAGAGAATGGGGTTGAACGAAGGAAGCATGGGAAAAGAGTAATGGAGAACTAAGACCTTGGGGCATGGAGGCGAAGCTGGTGAAAGACCAGATCCTTACTTGGTGTGGGACACCCACAGACAAATGAATTATTCAACTTTTCCAGCCTTCAGCTCCTCCACCCTTCAAATGGGAATGAGACAGTTATTCCTAAATCCTGAGTCACTGAAAAAGATGATGCTATCACTCTCTCCTCACAGGATCAATGAAGCTATTGCATTTTGAGAACTACCCATCATGCCTGGTACTTAGTGACTGCACAATAAATAGTGCCTTCCCAAAACCACGCTTGCTTCCACTTCAGGGCCTCTGACCTGATGAACGTTTCTGTCCTCCTCCCCAGATCTTCTGGATCTTCCTAGGAAGACAGGATCTTAACTGAGTTCAAGTTCCCAGGGAGTTCTTCTCTCACCACCTCCTGCTTCTCCTTTCACTGCTGACCCTACTTCACTTTCCTCAGAGCTGGCAAGCAGAGGTGCTGCTCACTAGTTCTCAGTTATGAGACAATCCAACAGTCCATGTCTCCACTCCCTGGTCACTTGGATAAATGCTTCCTCCCCCTCCCAACTGAATCTTTGTGTTTTATCTCTTTGTTTCATTTTATTGCTTCTGCCCAAGGGTTTTTTCTAACTTGATCACTCTGAAACCCCAGGCTGAGCACATAGTAGTTACTCAATGAATGTTTGCAGAAGGATAGAATTCCTTCTGTTCTTTTGCAGGTAGAGAGCAGAATTGGGCATTCAGGGCAGATGGGGGAGTTTGCTCACTGAGAACTAAAAACTGAAGTAGAGCAGTGATGAGATCATGCATGGGGGACTCAACAGACAGAAAGCTGTGGCTAAAGAAACACCCACCATGAAAGAGACAAGAACTGAAAGAAAGGGCCAAAGAAGGATGGTCACAGCCTCAGGCCACCAGCATCCACACAGCTTGGCCCAGAAGAAAGGAATGACCATAGGGAATGGGCCCTGAGCCCCAAAGGGTTATCATTTAATTGGACTCCACATCCAAACTGTCTCACAAATCATGAGCCTATACAAACAATTGTTTCCTGGAATGTTTATACAAATGTTGCAGATTACAAAAGTCTGGCCTTAGGACAAAAATAGCACATGTGACCAGGGTCATAGAACAGACTGGACCATTGACTAGAAGTCAGGGGTTCTAACTCTGACTTTGTGCCACATCGTCCCAGCTCTGACAGACTTGCAGTTGAAAGGACAGACCAGTTTCATACTGCTCAGACTGAGGTCTGTGGGCTAGGCAGCTGACTTTGAAGGAAGTTCAGAAGGCCTATGGCAACCTGTCTCTACCACCCAAGTACAGAGATAATGTTTGGAAACACTAAGCTTTTGAAACTGTGAAGCACCAATGACTTACATTTTCATAAACATCAGTAAAGCAACTACTGTGTGCTAAGCATTATCACAGTCTGTTTGCATATATTACAGCATCTAACCCTACAAGCCCTCTATGAGACGGCTGTCTGTGATCTTCATGGTCCACATAAGGGACTTGAAGCTCTAGGAGCTAAAACGGTCAACTCTTTATCACAAATCTGGTGACTGGGAGAACAAGATTCAAATCCAGGCAGTTTAGGTCCAAGTTCTGTTCTCTTTTTGGTACAAAATGACATCTTCTGGGTTACAAGACACCCCGTAAAGCACCTAGTGCTGTCAGTACACAACTTATCATGTGCAGGTAAGTAGCAAATGCGTTTGGTTCTCCAGTTCCCTAAGACTCAGGTGCTGACTTACTAACTTCTACTTCTCTAGCATCGAGAGCCCTGTAGGGCACAGTAGCTATTTATCCAACGTTGGTCAATTTGACGAACACATGGCTTGACTGCTGCCAGACAGAAAGAAGAGCAGGCCAAGCCCTCTGCTTGTTCAGGAAAGAATAAGTATATGATAGTTATTCTCACCCTCTGAGAAAGGAGGTCAGTGGGTTCCATGCCAGCAAACCAGAATCTCATGCCAAAAACAAGGGTGATACTCAGAAGACATAGCAGAGAACATCGCCCTAGGGCTAAAAGAGCTTGGATTCATCCCAGCCCATGACTGGTACTGTGGTCTCAGAGAGGATACTTAATCTTTCCGAGCCTTCATTCACTCACCAGGGACAGCGCCACCTGTCTTACGGGGTTGCAGATAATATACATACAGCGCATGGCAGGTAGGAGGAGTTTGATAACCTATGGTTATTAAAATTTTTCAGAGGTGATATCAGTGACAGGATGGGAGGATTTCACAGATTTGATTTTGCCCAGTGTGCCCACATACCTAATCTTATTCAACAATAAGTCACCAGGAAAGCAGCCGTTCTCCAAATCCACTGCCACCACCCATTCTCCCTCAGACTTCCTCCCAGCAACAAAACCCCCACTCATCTATCATTCAACCTTTCTGTGCAGATTACATTACAGGAAGTTTAGAAAAACAGATTCTCAGATGGAATATATATTACATGGGTGTTTTTAATACCTAGCAATTAAAATCTTCAGAATGAGAACGAGAATCAGCAGGCAAGTTTTCAAGGTCCCAATGAGGCTCGACCTCAGGGAAGCCAGATTCAGGACCTGGGATGTAAAGCTGAATTTTCTGGGATTGGGAACAGCTGGAGAGAGTCAGCGCCTTGCAAGGTCTGTCAGAGATGAGCAATGTGTTTGCAGAGAGAGTCACACATGTCTGATTATCTTGTGAAACTCCAATGTGCAATTTATAATCCACTGTTTAATAAAGCACGAAAGCATATGAAGATTTGCATGCTGTTTCTGAAACCTCTTAACCCCTTATCCTTTCATTCCAAAATCTGAAGTGTCTAGCTTAAAGTTCTCAAGAATTCACCCCCTGGGATTGAGTTGACTGAGTTATGTCTTCTATCTTTGGCACTTGTTTATTTTTACCTGCTTACCATGTGCATTTAAATGTAAAGATTTTGTTAAAGTGCAGATTCTAATTCAGTAGGTCTGGAAGAGGCCTGGGACTCTGCATTTCTAACAAGCTCACCCATGATGCCATCGCTGCTGGTGACTTAGAGTGGGGAGCCATGAGGAAACACATGGGTACCTAATGCCTGGGATTCATCAGAGGCAGCCCTAAGCTAGCAATCTTTTCCTCTCCACCAAGCTTGTATTATACTTTTTATGAATGGTGCTCTTAAATCAGTCTTAAAAATTAAAGAACTCTATTTAAATCAAATTACAGTAAAGAGCAAGATTTACAGGAAATGAGTGACTGTTCCACAGTTATTACTAATTCCAACTCTCTTTGCTGAGCATTAGAAGGACCTTTGCCCCCCCCCTCCACAGGACCTGGGTCAAGTCCACCCCCACTTCCTGCACTGCCAGAGCCCCAAGCTTCCTGACACCTCACACCCTCATCAACAGCCATCATCCACCCAGTCCCTCTGCATCAGTTCAGCAGAGGAAGAGAAGACTTCTCTGTTCCAACTGATTAGCAAAATTGGGAAGAAAAAGAAAATACAGGTTGGAAGAAAAGATCTATTTGGCTGAACAGTTTCTCTGCACATACATACTCCCAGTCCATGCTCCAGTCCAGCACAGGCATTTTCTAAAACATTCTGCACTTCTCAGTCCCCAGCCCTCACACATGCAGTTCCTGCTCCTTGCAATGCCTTTCCACCCCAACCACCTCATACCCTACTTTACAGGTCAACTCAGGAAAGCCCCCTGGTGCTCTGGGTCTTAGCCAGCACCTTCCCCAGGTCCATATCCCTCCTTCAGCCACCATGCCCCAGAGCACCTGAGGGGCCTGGATCACAAATGCTTAAAGCACATCAAACTGGATAAGGAAGATTTACATTAAAAATATGAGTTAGGGTGGGGCATGGTGGCACATGCCTGTAAACAACAGCCTAGGAAGCTGCAGCCGGGGCCTGGGATCATGGTTCGAGTCCCACTGGGGGCACATAGCAAGACCTAGTTCCAAAAAAATAGCTGGGCGTGGTGGTGTGCGCCTGTAATCCCAGCTACCTGGGAAGCTGAGACTGGGGATTGCTTGAGTCCCCGGGCAACGTGAGCCTGAGGTTCCACTGGCAAAAATAGCGAGACCTAGTCTCAAAAAAGAAAAGAGAAGAGAAGAGAAGAGAAGAGAAGAGAAGAGAAGAGAAGAGAAGAGAAGAGAAGAGAAGAGAAGAGAAGAGAAGAGAAGAGAAGAGAAGAGAAGAGAAGAGAAGAGAAGAGAAGAGAAGAGAAGAGAAGAGAAGAGAAGAGAAGAGAAGAGAAGAGAAGAGAAGAGAAGAGAAAAGAAAAGAAAAAAATATGAGTTGATGACACCAGCTTTTTCACCCAGGGAGGGCTTGCCAACTTTTGTCAAGTTGTGTATGTGTGCCGAATGTGTGTGTGCTAGGTAAATGAGACTGAGAAAGTAGAATTATTGAAGAAAATTTTACAGAGGGACAAAAATGGATATTTATGGGGTAAACTGCAAGTTTTTCATGTTGGATTCAATCACCTGTGCACCCAGGGGACCCACAGGGTTGTAACTCATCTTTTGTCTACACTTTACCTCCAAAATGGGCCCGCTGTCCTTCTCTGGATGAGTGAGCTCCACTCACTTTACTTTTTCCCTGTTTTTATTTCTGAACCTCATGCCTTTGCCATCCCTTTTTATTTAACCTTCACCTGCTGCCCTTTTGAGGACGGAGATAACAGTTTGGGATTTGTTTCAAAACTCACTGTAGTTTTGCCAAGTTACATTTTCTCTTTACCAAATCAAGGTGAAAGCTATGAACCTATTTCCTGCAGTTGTACTACGGCTGTCTGAAAAGTGCTGCAAAATCCTCCAGTGAAAGTTACTTGAAAAGCTGGAATCTACTACTTAGGTTCCCAACCAACTTGTGCTCGCTCCAAGAACCCCTCTAAGTACAGACTGCATTGCCATTGGCATTCAGCTTCAGTGTTCACTGAGCACCGATGACCTGCCAGGGTTATTTTACATAATCCACCCAATTAACCATATGAGAGAGGTATATTGTACCCATTCTATTCAGGAGAAAACAGAGCCTCAGAAAATTAACATATGTGTGTGTACATATATATGCCAAAAATCACATGTATAAGATTATCACAGGACCATAACCCAGCCCAGGCTTCTTCTCACTATAAATTGAGGTCAGTATGAGAAATTGACAAGCTTTCTCATTCCAAAGCTGTTCCTCTTCTGTATCATCCTACAGAGTCTGGTTCAATGCAGTGCACAGAGTATTTGTTGAATAGATTTAAACTTTGGTTTACATTTGTGCCTGTGGGCAAATAAACAAAGTCCAGCTAATTTAGGGTTTAAGATTGTATTGATTGGTAATAGTTTTCTGATATTGGGAGATCAAAAATGTACGCATACTTCAAAAGAGGTTGAAGAAAAAAAAGTTTCAACCGATAGAGTGGGATCATAATTAATGGCATGCATTCCACACATTTCTTCTCCAAAGAGCTTAAATGCATAAGTAAAAGGCAAGAGGATAGAAATTATCTTTCCTGATAAAGTGTGAAAAAAATAACATGCAAGTCACCTCTAGATTCTTCTTGATTGTGCAAAACACATTTCTTTTTTTAGCTGTCATATTTGCTTTGAAATTGGTTGTAAAATAATGCAGTGTGTGAGAGTCAGGAAAATATGGTCAAATAACATGAACTATGTCATGGCTGGCTTTATAAAGCTTCATTTTACAGAAGGTCTACATGCTCTTACAAGGCATGAACTTTGTTTTACCCAGCATGAGCTCTAAATACCTAATTGTTGGATAAGTGCATGAATGAAAAAAACATATTTATCTAGAATTATCTCATCCCATAAGCTAATTCATTCTGGAAAAAAGAAATGACATGAATAGAAATTTTAACTGATTCCATAAGCAGCACTGCATTGAAATCCCAGTTGTTTCACATTCTTTTCAACTCTGCAAATTATCATACTTTTTTTCTTTTTAACTATTCTAGTGGGTATGAAATGGTATCTCATTCTGATTTTCTATTCCACTTTCCTGATGACTAATGATGTAAACTCCCTTTTATGTGTGTATTAGCTCTTCCTGTACCCTTTTTTTTTGCAAAGTGCTTCTGCCTATTTTTGATCGAGCTCACTTTTTATTGTTAATTTATAGGAAATTTTCATATATCTTAGATCAAAGTCGTTGTGAAATTCATGAATTATATTTTCTCCCAGCCCCTTATTCTTGCAAAAACACATTTGACAGTTTTGAAACAAACTCATGCATATTCAAGAGGTCCCCAGATCTGGAAGGTAAGAAAGTCTGTGGTGAGTGTATCAGCCAAGAGAAAATTGAACCACCAAATGTGTCCATGCCAGACACCTTAGACAGCAGTTCTGCAAGTTTCTGGCTTCAATCCTTTGGTTCTTGGTGTGCCCATCTGAACTGGGCACCAGGAGAGTGTCATGGGACACATGGTCCTGTAAAGGACAGGAGTCATATTAGCAGCTCCTTTGGGTGGAAGGAAGAGTGGAGAGGTCCATGAACATGCATCTCTCTCTATATATATATATATAATACACATAATATTAAACACCCAACAACAAGCACCAAATGACAGCAATGCGACCCATACTCAGCATTCCCTGAGTCCAGTCACATTTGTCATTGTCTCTCACACTGTGCAAGTCACCCTTACAGGTGACACGGGGTGATCAATGTTACACCATTGCAAGCAGGGCCAAAAAATAAGTTTCTATAGCTTAATTTTTTTCTCTTCATCAACATAATGAATGTATACTATAGAAAAACTAGAAAATACAGATCAGTAAAGGAGGAAAAAAATCACAAACCTCACTCCCCAGAGACAAACATCTTAATATGCATACTTTTCATCTTTTTCTTCCCTTGATATATGCTACAATTTAAAAAAAGTGGATTCGTGGAATGCATACTGTTCTGTAATCTGCATTTTCCACTTTCTTACTGTGAATCTTTTTTGTATGTCATTGCCTGGCCTTCTATTACACATGTTTAATGACTAGCTGGTTCTCAGTTGAATAAAATGCACCACGGTTTATTCAGCCAATTTCCTAACTTTAGCTGAAAATTTAGCTTATTTCCAATTTTTCACTTAAATGCAGCATAAGGATAAACAATATAGCAGCTAAATCTATGCACACTCAAGGTTATTTTCTGCGACTAAATTCCTGGAAGTGGAATTGCTGGGGTAACAATCATGCAAGCATCTTAGGTTTCGACACATATTACACAATTATTCTCTCATTAACAGGAAAAACTTCATATGGAGTAAGTGTGCAGAGGACTTTAGCTGTGCTACCTCTAACTTTTCCCAGCAACCCAGCATGGTACCTGGAATTCAGAGAGGAGACCCTGACAGCTGAGTGGTGCTCAGGCACAAGGCTACTAAGTGGTTAGCTGGGGTGGAAATTCTGCTGTGTCTGACCCTATAGCCTGTGCATCATCCTCTTGCTCTCTGTTTCCTGTGGTTAAGAAGTGAACTACGGTACTTCTCTAGGGTTTTATTTCAAGCATCTATATTATTGGGGGGTTCAGAGAGCTAAATGCCCTCACAACATCAGTACCGCAGTGATTTAACCTAGTAAAGATGGTCTCCTGCTTATATCATAGCCCGTATGTGGGTGGGAGGACTGGAGGGAGAGGTTCACTTCATCTAGGGCCTTCTATCTATCCTTCTATATTAAATCTTCTAGAATCACAAAGGGAAGGATTATGTGGGTGTAGGGAGTGAGCCTAGAAGTGGCATGCATCACTCCTGCTCATACTCTTTTTTTTTTTTTTTTTTTTGAGACTAGGTCTCGCTATTTTTGCCCGTGGAACCGCAGGCTCTCGTTGCCCGGGGTACCACAGACTCAAGCAACCCCCAGCCTCAGCTTCCCAGGTAGCTGGGATTACAGGTGTGCACCACCACGCCCAGCTGTATTTTTTGGAACTAGGTCTCGCTACGGGCCCCAGGCGGGACTCGAACCGCGATCCCTAGCCCCGGCCGCTTCATAGGCTGAAGCTTACAAGCACGAGCCACTGTGCCCGGCTCCTGCTCATATTCTATTGGTGAAAACTCAGGGATATGGCCACACTTTACTGCAAAGCAGGAACATGCAGGACTGTGAGCCCAAGAAGGAGAGAATATAGATATTAATGAACTCGAGAAGGGGCTGTCACAGGGTTGATGGTGACTTGATTTTCCTACTAACCTTCAATTAGCTAGAAAGATCCATGAAGACCTCACTCAGCCTGATAGAAACATCCAAGTGCTGAAATACTTAGTTAAGCACCCCATATTCAGTGCCAGTTCTGCCTTTACAAGTTATGTTCTTTGGGGGCAAAGCCAGTAACAGTAGCTAGCAGCAACAGAGTGTGCACTGTGTATAGTTGGCATAATGAACAGTGATGCATTCAAACTTTGGAGTCAGGGTTTGAGTTCAGGTTGTGTCACTTACTAACTGTGTGATTTTGGACAAGATACTTAACCTCTCTGTGTCTGTTTCCTTATCTGTAAATGAGGGCTAAGTATGGAACCTACCATGTAGGTGGCCATAAGGATTAAATGTATTAGACCTATAAAGTCACTCAACACAATGCTTGGCACACAGCACACCCACTTTATGTAATTTTGAAGATGGTGTGTCTGGCATTGAGCTAGGTACTTTGGATTTCACCTCTGGGAAACAGGTAAGGTGGGTACTTGCCAGAGGGCTGCAGTTGCAGTGACTCACTGATGGAAAGTACAACCCATTACTGGCATGAAGGGAGCTGCTCCCTGAATGTGAACAGCAGACCCTGATAGGCTCCAGGGGTTCCGCACAACTGCTTCACTCTGTGCTGAAGCGAAGGTCGGTCACTGGCCCTCATTCAGCATGGGCTGAGGGGAAAAGAACTCTAACCAAAGCTGGCTTCAGGCTCACCTCCCACCCCACTGTACACAGAAACATGGTGTTAGAGGCGCATTATTCAACTCCTGGAGACTTCGTGCCCTTCCCCCTCAGGCTCTATTCAGCTGAGATTAAAAAGGCACTGCCTTTCCCAGCTGCCTTTCTAAAATATTCACTCTGCAGCCAGAGATTCCTGCGTACAAGGCAGCCCCCTGGGAAGCTCAGAGGACGTCTCTTTCCTGCAGCATGCTCACCAGGGGACCAGGTGGTGCGGGCCCAATGAGCA
The DNA here is from genome assembly GCA_004024945.1 of Uropsilus gracilis. NCBI lineage: Eukaryota > Metazoa > Chordata > Mammalia > Eulipotyphla > Talpidae > Uropsilus > Uropsilus gracilis. The sequence continues at coordinate 102,058 of PVHY01002145.1, read as the reverse complement.
GCCCGAAAACAAGTCTTGGCCACCACCCAACATAGGGCACAGGGCAAAATGCCCATAACAGCCTTGATACAGCTCTTCTGCCTTCAGAAGCCCACACAGGGCCTCTCTAAAAAGGAGTCTCCTACGGTCTGCGTCCTGGTCACCTTCCTAGACCTATCACGTGTCTCTCCCTGCACCCCAACCCCAGTTTGGGTAAGCATTTTAATTAAAGTGTTCCCTTTGGCACCATTTGGTTTACTTCTGTCCAACTTGTCTTATCCTTCTTCTCCATCCCAGCATCCAGGATACCAGCTTGCTTCAGAGTCTGCTACCATCAGCATGACATGTTCCCTCTTTACCTCCACCCGTTTTTCCCCAGGTAGGATGTTTGGTGGCCCTAAGCTGTCACACTCCCCATTCCTGGAAAGAGTCAGCATCTCCACACTTTCACAGATTGCTCCACCTGCTTGTCAAGAGAACACAGGCACACAGTTTTAAAATTCACCGTCTGGAGGACATTTCACCATCTTTTTCTTATCTTCACAAAGCTCCAGGTCCCATGGGGAAAAGTGACAAGGACAGATAAGAAAGGGACAGGGAGATAACTGTAACAATAGGATAAGCACAAAGGAGAGAAACTCCTTCAACTTAGGAAATCAACAAAGGTTTCCCAGAGGAGGTGATACCTCTCTGAGCCTTAAAGGATAAGAGGAATCAGCCAGGCAAAGATAGGGAGCCAGGGCTGCCTGCCAGGTAGTCGAAATAGCAGGGCCTTAAGCAAAGAGGCAAGAAACAACACAACCACTGGAGTTCATTGGTCAAGAGAGGATGGGGAGGAGCCAGGGCTGCAGAGGGTGAGGTGTCTAGACCACTTACCCCAGCTTTCACGTTGTGATTTTAGCCCTGAAAGTTTCACATCCAGGAACCCCTGAATCCCAGGCAAAGCAGGTCATTCTATTGGAGAAGCTCTTTGGCACACTAAGGTGCTTGGACATTTTGCAAAGGTGACAAGGCATCCACTGAGGATCACAGATCAGCAAGTAGCATGATGACATATGTATTATATTATATTACAATTTATGCAAAAAACCATCCAGACAATGAACACTTCATCCATGGGTTCATGTGCTCAGAGGGTGTGACCCAACAATGCTTTGCCATGAAATTGAAGATTCTGCTGCTTCCTCTTTGCTATCCAGAGGATCTGGAGATGGACCCTTCCCTCCTGCATGCCTAGGTAACATGCTCAAGACCATTCTCTTTCCTGAGTGGCCCAACAGATCACAGAGCATGGACGTTCCAGAGAATGTTCAAGCATTTTCTGCAACCAACACACTGTCCAGGCTAGCACCTTCCGGATCTTCAGAGACACAGGGACAAGACATCTAATGCAAGGGAACAACCGTAGCCTAAGGAAATTCACTATGGAGAAAACAAGCATGATGATATCAACATTGTTGTGCTGTCTTCAACCCTCATTAAGGCCAACCAGGTTATTGCCAGAGCAGAGAGACGTACTCTATTATTTATCAGTTTTGTTTGTTTGCGTGAGAAGATTCCACTTAGTTGGCTAATTGCAAATAATACAACAACTGGGGGGAGAGAAGGATTTAACAAAAGGGATATTTTATGGGGGAATCTAGAAAGTCAAAATCAGCATGCAGTACTTATCCCTTCTGGAAGATAATTATCATATAATTTTACTATATGTTTGTGTGTGTATGTATATATACACACACACACACACACACACAATAATAAACACTAGGGCTACCCAAGACATTAATTAAATCTACTATGTGAAATGCTCTGCAGGCGACTGGGAAGAGCTTGTTAAATTCTCGTGCTGGTAGAAGTCAGCAGCACCGTGGTGAGCAGGGAGTTGCTGGAACTGAATTCTGCATGCAGACAGCAAAAAGGGGGCTACAGGGGTGTCCGAGGCATGATGGGGAAAGCAAGGAGTCTAGGGTGAGGTAAGAAATCACCTCTAAAAAGAAGCAAGCTCCAGTCAGCTCCCAGACACATGGTGGGAAGAAACACCAAGACCAGGAAGAGAAGAGTCAGGGCAGCTGAGGGAGCTCCACCTAGTAGGTACTAGGCCTTTGAGGAGTTGTCGTCCTCACTCGTTCACTCATCTCTGCCTTTGCCTCCATAGCAGTTACTTGGAAATCTGCTAAAGAACATCACTGGGAGATGGAGAAAAAATTGGTCATTTTCTCATCAATCAAGTGTGAGGTGTGGGCATGAATTTCTTCTGAAGTCACTTAAAATTTTTCTCACCACTGTCAGAGCTTCATAATAGCCCCTCCAAGTCCCCCTACATGGCCAGGCACTAGGTCTTGCTGCCAATACCCAATAAATGGGCTCTCTCTGACCTCTGAGCTTCTGTGCTCTGTCACCAAGGATTCCAACTGCCTGCTCCCTGCTCCCATTCCATCTATCTGTCTGGCCTGACCCACACTGCAAGCCAGACTGCACCAACAACACAGGAGTGTGGAGTAGACCTCTGTTGCCCACCCGGAGTCCTGCAGATGGCCCTGCACCTCCTCCCTCAAGACTCCCCATAGGCAGCAGCTTCTCCAGGACATGTGTCTGCCTCTGACCCCTGAACAATAGAGGTTCAGTAATTTACCCACATCACACAGCTAATGAGGGGTAAAGCCAGGACTAGCACTCAAGCCCCACAGGGCTCCACAGACAGCACCTGACGCTGAACCTGGGACTGGGAACCAGAAGACCACCAAGCCCTTAAGGGGCATAGAGGTTGGTACCAGTCAACATCCTGCCAGAAGTTCCATGGACCAGTGCCTGCGTGTGTGTGTGTGTGTGTGTCTGAGTGTGTCTGTGTGTATGGGGGGGGGGGTGTTGGTTTGTGTGTGTATCATCTCTTCTTTGGGAACAGAAAAACTCAATCAAAGATAGTATCAAACCTGCCCTGGGCCGGACACCTCGAGGGTCTGGCAGAGACAAAGTCGGCTGTTACAAAGAGAGCATCAACCAAGACGATGTCTCCCCCTGCCCCACCCCCACTCAGCTCTCCATCTGCCGTTTCTAAAGCCAATCAAAACGTGACGCCTTTATCACCAAGAGCTGGATCATAGCAAATAGCGAGGCAGCGCTCTTTATTAAAGGTGCGCGCTGACTCCAGAGTGGCGTCTCCCCTCGCCACGGCGCAGGCCTGGACGCACCCACATCTGCCTGGGAACTGATAAGGTCCCTCTCCCTGGCTCTTGACAAGCAACAGCCTGGGAGGAAGTCAGGGGGCTCGCGGAGCCAGAGGCATGTTGCCAAGGAATAAAGTTGGTGGCGGGGAGGAACAAAGACGGAAACAATATCCCAAAGTAATGAAGCTGGATGTGAAAATGAAGCAGGCACCCCCCAAAAGCCCAGCTTCCATTTTCCCATGGTCTGAAAGAGTCCATGGAAGCATGTACACGGTAAGATAAATGACATGTGCAGAGGAGCCGGAGGTGTGACAGCAGAAGCAGAGGGGGAGAAATGTGTTTGCATATGCGTCACTTCCCTGCACATGGAGCCTCATATTTCCGTCCTAGAAGCCCTTCTCCCTCTTCCCCAGAGATGAGCTGATTGTTCAGGCCCCAGATAGCTCCACCTTGTCAAATGCCATGTCCTCTGAGTTTCCACCTGTCTGCTTCCAGCCTCACCTTCTTCATCTATTCAAAAGGCAAGCCAAATCCACATCCGGGCATGTCTCATCACTCTTCTCTGCCAGCTGGTTGTTATGCCTTGAGCCCTGCCTCCTTCAACTTGCACCAGCGAAAACACCTCTTTGGTTTTCCCAAAAGCATGAGATGTAGCTGAATCCTGAGTGTTGGTGAAATGAGAGAATCATTGCCTGGGAGGCAGGAGACCCAGGCTGTTCTTTAAGTCTCTTACCCTGAAAAGTCTTGTCTGTCACCAAAACAGATAAGAAACTGAAACAGACAACTTCACCCCTATGTTAACTGCAGCACTGTTTACAACAGCCAGGGTACGGGAACAACCCAAATGCCCCCAAACAGATGAATGGATCAGAAAGCTGTGGTATATTTACACAATGGAATACTATTCGGTGATCAAAAAGACAAACATGTAATTTGCAGCAACATGGATGGAGCTAGAAGGAATCATGCTAGTGGAAATAAGCCAAAAAGAAAGAAAAAGACTAATACTGGATGACCTCATTTACATGTGAGACCTAATGGGAAAACGAACAAAAGGACAAGAAAAAGTTAAAACTAACAAACTGGCAGCAGAACTGGAGCATAAAGCAAGGGGGGAGGAGGGTGAACATGGGGGAGAGATGAGCAAAAGAAGTTAAGATGACAGTTTTCGAGTAACAGGTGATGGGAGACAGCAATGTAAATGTATATATATATATATATATATAAAATATGCAATCAATTAAAAATTTTAAAGTCTTGTCTGTATAACAGGTTTGAAAGTACTTTTTTCTGAAAAACCAAGTCACTTTTGGAAACCTCTTCCAACTTGAAGTCCTGTGATAAAACAAAGCCTATCACCTGACACCCCATCATGTATTCACATGCTCACATGCACTACACACTGGGAATGTGGAGACAGAGGTTGTATCCCTCCCTAAGGACCCCATGGACAAGTAGAAAGTCAAGTATTTAAATAGCCAAACACAGCAAGTGGGATGAACACATCACAGCCCAGGCCTCTGTGGTAGCTAGAAACAAATCCCTATGTCTGCCTACAGCTGCTTGGAAACGAGCAGAACAGAGTAGGGGATGAGTTAGAGGCTAACAGAAGAACACATGCACAAAGACTCTGTAGGCAGAAGGAAGCACGAGCACAAAGGCACGAGGCTGTGGGAAAGCAGGGGACGCCTCCCAAGCTCCCCAACAACATACCTTATTTGCCCCGCTCTTGCTGTCTACTTGGGACAACATAACCAGTGCCTGTAAGCATCTTCAACAGTGATGAGAATGCAAGATCTGGGAGGAAAAAAGTTTTCTCAGGGTCTGAACCAGCTCTTCTAACTACTGACTAGGGCGCCTTCACCATAGCAGGTGTTCACTGCCTTCTCCAGACCACCTTATCATTAGGAGTTCCCTCGCTGGGAATGTTCTTCCTTCTTAAACTAGTTCTGCTAGTTCAGTATTTTCTTGACAACTGAGCTCAACAAGAGTGACATAAGGGGCGGGCAGATAAATGGTGCACAGAAACCAGAACCACACAGAAATAAATGCTGTTGAAGACACATACTTTTCATTGTCAGTGTCACTTCCTCCAGGAAGTTTTCCCTGACTGCTGCCCAAACCAGATTTTCTATTAGTGTTTTCAGAGCACCACTAGCCATACTTGATGACAGCTGTCCATTCATTTACTGTCTTCCCTGCAAACTGGGAGTACCAGGCAGAATCTTGCATGCAGTAAGTTCTCAGGAGGAAAGATGGATGAATCATTGGGTTGATGGATGAATGAACCTAGTTCTTTGAGGGAGAGTATGCAGGAGAGTAGACAGAAGGTGAAAAAGAAATAAAAGAACCTGGATTGGAGTCCAGCTCCTCCTTCCTGTCATACTGTGCCTCCGAGTCTCCCATTCTCTTAGAGCCTGGTCTTCTCTTCTAAAGTGGGGAATCTAAGGACACCTCTCTCATGGCTTTCCTGGGATTTAAATGTGACCAATAATGTGAAGATTGCTTTGTAAACTGTTAGGTGGTGTGTGTGTTACCTATATTTACCAGTTAGGATGCTTTGATCAATTAGAGCACCCATTTTACTTAAGCAATAAGGAAATGTATTGGCCAAATAATCATATTGCACATGAAAATATTTGAGTAGGAATTAACTACAGAAAGTTGAAGAGATAATTTTTCTAAACATAATATTTTTCTTAAAACAATCTCAATAAATCTGTCTTTTCCCCTGTGACTTGTCTGACTTTAAACCAGCAAATTCTTAGTCACATGCTAACTGATAGAGCATGGAAGGAGGCTACCTGTATGAAAAGTCTATAGCTGTAATGAAGTTACTCATTTAAGCTGCAGATTATACCTATAGATATTCAATCCTGTTTTATAGTCTCTGTGAAAATAGCCTTCAACCTCTTTACCAAGATATTTATAATGATATTTGGGTTTTTAATAAAAATGAATCTTGTGAGGAAAGGTTAATAAAATGATCATAAGCACACACCTGTACCATCACTACCAGAAGATTAAAAAATAAAGAGCTACAGGAACGCCAACATGGGATTCTTCTGTTGAGAAATTCCAGAGGAGTTTAGTGTTTAACTGGTTTTACTAGGTAGAGTACTAGGACCTGAATACCTGCACAGATGAAAACACGAGGCACCCATGTAGTTCTTTTCATAAATTCAGGTGCATCCAAGTCACAGCAGCCATCAGTTCAGGTACAGAGGCTGCAAACTGTAACCCAGCCCTGAACAGCACTAACTAAATGCCTATTCCCAATATCTAATCTGTTGGGAAGGAGAGGTTAGAGGGGCTGTTATTTAAGGCTGAGGGTAGGGAGAAGGAGGTAGATACTGAAATCTACCCATTAGGAAAAGAACAACCCCACCAGAGTACTCCTGGGGAGGAAAGGATGGGAGCACCAACATCTTGCAATGCTTTGGTTGGAACCCGCATCGCTCTGGGATGAATACAGGAACTTTTTCTGCTTTTGAGCCCTGCTACCACAGATGCAGCAGTCTCCTGTAAGTGTGGAGGGGATTCTTTGCTCTGCTCTGTGGCTCTGTGACTCTTCCGATCTGAAGGGATTGCAGAAATAACAGCCAGTTGTTTCTGGAGTCTTATAGGTGGCAGACTTGGGTTAAAATTTGGAAGGAATAGAAAAATATAAGAAACGGCCTCTATTTGGTTGGAGCTGTCAAATGAGGCTAGAGAGGAGGACATGAAAGTTTCAGCCCTGACCCAGAGTCTGGGTGACACCTCATTACAGAAGGCAGCATCCAACCAGAAGGAAAGATAGCATCGGCGTGGGGTATCAAACTACCTGAAGGAATACTAGTTGGAAGGGACATGGAACAAGGTCCTGATAAAGAGACTGGGACCAGCATTAAATCCAAAGAGGAAACAAGCCTTGCAAGGGAGCTGAGTGATCTGACAATAACCCAGTTGCCAGGTGGGTCAGACAGCAGGGAGCAATGTGAGGAAGTCTCTCTGTTCTGAATGTCCACACTCTAAACTGTCCTGTATTCATGCCATTTCCAGAGCATGGGCTTCTTACAGTCAAAAGTGGAAAGGTTTTTTTAAAAAGGTGGAAGGGATTTTTTTTTGAGTGGGGGACAAAACAGTGGAAGGAGGAATACAAGGGAATACGATGGTGGTTCTTGGGAGACATGATGGTGAGAGAACTAGGGGATCTGCAACAATGTAAGAAAAAAAATACTTATATAATCAACAGAAAAAGTTTTTTAGATTAATTTTTTTAAAAAGGGGGAGTTGATACAGTTCAAGAGCTTCTGGTTGGATTTTCTTAGTGTTTCTTTCTGTGATGCAGATTACCAGATGGACATGTAAAATAGGCTGGCATATAACAGTAATATGAAGGTTCAAGTCCACTGGCTTTGGGAAAGCACACAAGTGACTGGGGATTCTCAGCTCTGTGTCCCCAAAGAATGGATCCCAGGGTTCATCCCATCACCCTCCTCCCAGCTGCACACAACTCATCATTCAGGGAGGACAGTGTTGAGAAGTTTCATAAAACAATCATTTTTAAAATCTCTTAAGAAAAGTCCTTTTTGGATGCAATAGGTAGTTAGATTTCTAAATAAGCAGTCACCTCCTGCAGCTGACAAAGAGTTATGGATATCAAGGTACTGTATATATAACAAATAACAAGACAACAAGATTATGCAGGGAGTCAGAAAAACATGTATTTGGGGGGGAAAAGCAGGCCAGTTATACAGATGGTGAATTATGGTCATAATACATTTTCATAATTGCTATGAAATGCACATACTGAGTTTTGCTTCTGGAGTGCTAAGGACAATCTATCATTATTACAAGTTATAAAGTTAGGAATTATCACCAAAAAAACTCAATGCATTGTTTTCATGTAGATGATTATAATGATTCTAGTTAGGAATTATCACCAAAAAAACTCAATGCATTGTTTTCATGTAGATGATTATAATGATTCTATCTTTTTTGGAGGGAAGAAAAGCTTGTGGTACATTATGTCTTTCAGTTTTCATTTTCCTCACTATAAAGTCAGGAAAATGATAACTACCTCTTCATTTTATTCTCTCATTAACAACTAACAAGCAGCGCATACCTGTAAGCGGCAGCCTAGAAAGCCGTGGCTGGGGCCAGGGATTGCAGTTCCTGTCCCACCAGGGGCACATAGCAAGACCTAGTTCCAAAAATATATAGCTGGACATGGTAGTGCGTGCCTCTAATCCCAGCTACTTGGGAAGCTGAGGCTGGGGATTGTTTGAGTCTGTGGTACCCCAAGCAATGTGAGCCTGCGGTTCCACGGGCAAAAATAGCAAGACCTAGTCTTAAAAAAAAAAAAAAAAAGCTAACAAGCATTCACAGGGTCACAGCTACCTGCAGTCACGCTCTAGGTGCTAGAGCTACAGGTGACATGATGATGTGTTTGTTTCTGTGGATTTTACATATCAGGGGAGAGACCATCAAAGAATATGCATTGTCATTTTAGGTAAGATGCAAGCTATAACCAACATATAAAGAAGGCAGGACAACGATATGGAGTAATAGGTGGGCACCAGTAGGTGGGGTGTGGTTAGATGTGACCAGAGAAGGTCAGTCAGTCATGCAAATATGAGAGAAGTGTTTTCCAGGTAGATGCAAAGACTTTGAGATGGGACAAGTTCAAGGACCAAAATGAAGGTCACTACAGCTAAAGAGGATGGTGGAAGGAGCAATCAGAGAGTCAGATGGAGCCAGACATCCAAGTGGAGTATGAGTGCGGGACAAATATGCACAGTCGGACCGAGAAGGCAAATTTGGTTGTTATCAGCACAGAGATGGACAGATCACCTCCACAGCCCTAGAGGACAGGTGGAGGAAAGTTAACAGATGGTCCCCTGGGCACTTCCTCAGGAGAGAAGCTGGCAAAGGAGCCTGGAAAGGCAAAATCATCCACATGGAGGGGAAGCAAGAGGGTACAAACACAGTAAGGAGAGAAAGATTTATTTTTGTAGGAAAGACACGGTAACATATATAAAAGTCTTAGCAGAGAGTCGAACAAACAGCTGACTCTCAAAACTGTTATTTCCCTCTTCTAGGTTTCAGAAAGAATTAAGTACTACAAGTTTTAAAATAAGGAAGGAATAAACTAGAACGAGAAACAATAGTCTCCATCCTGATAACACACACACACACACACACACACACACAGCCATAAGCCTGGTTAAAGTTAAACAAAATTTTCCTAGAAACTGCAACAGCCCAAATAGCCAAATGCTGTGAAATGATTAGACCACACAACTGATGGGGCCAAAAGATCCTGAAACCTAGTTCCCACAGTCATTTCTCAGCATTACTTTCTGCCCGACTTGCACTCAACCTTCATAGCCCTACTGTCATCTCACAGAACTGGGGCAGGATTTTGAATCAGGGTCCAGCCTGCCTCAGTCTATGTGCACAAAGGAGTACAGGTTCAGTATGGGAGGTCCCCCCCCTCCCTTCTGCAGGCATTCCCAGACATCTGCAGGGAGCACTGCCTGCTGGGCTCTGTTGTCCCTTGGAACTAGCTAGAAAGGAGGTCTTGCTGACAGCCATTTAAAACTCAGGCCACGCTCCACCCAAATCACATACAAACCCAGCTGTCATCTAACTCACAACAAATGTGGATCCTCCAGTGGTGATCTGAAGGGATGAAGCAACAGAGAAAGCTTCCAGACCTTGAAGGATAAAGGGATCTAATGGAAAGAACCACAACAACTCACTATATGGCACTTTTCAGGTAGGGGAACACATGTCCCTGTACTGTCTCACAAGATTCTGTGACACAAATATGGACGAGGCACCTCTTTTATAAATAAGGAAACCGGGCACACAGAGGGGAAGAGACTCATATGTTTAGCAACAGAGCTAGAATTATATTCAAGTTTCCTGGCTCCTTGTCTACAGTGCTTCTCAGGGTTCAATGAGATACAGAAACAAGTATGATCAGGCTTCACACAGGAGAATGCAGATAGTGAAATTCTGGAATTTCTACTTAAACCCTGACTTACCAAAAATCAATAACTGGATAAGTCTCTCCTACTCTCTCCAGCCCTTGGTTACCTCGTGAAATAGTGGCAATCTTCTTCTAGCATTGTGGTAAAGGAAATCAGAGAATGTGAATCACATAGCGCAATCTCTGGTTCATAGTAAATGCTCAATAAATATTAACTACTACCTGTAGCAGTAATATTTTTCATGAACTACTTGAGCAGGTTGCTTTCCTTCTTTGAGTTACAGGTATCTTCATTTGCAAAATGAGGAAAAGTCAAACTAGATTCAAAAGGTAGAATAAGACGATGATGCAACACACAGGGTGGTATTAGACAGTGAGAATTTGAATGCTAGTTCTTCCTAAGGTTACTTATCACCCAAAGCTGCACTGCTTCATTAATAAATAAATAGAATAAACAATGCCTACCTACCAGGATTTTTCTAAAAATTAAATGTAATAATACATGTAATATTCTTGGTATAGAATAATACAGAGCAATGCATAGTAAGTGCTCAATAAAACCTGGTCAGTGCAATTGTTTCCACTCTTCCGCAACTCTGTTCTAGTGATGACAAAGGTTATCTGGATGACTTCCTATCTGAGATGCCTGTAGTTTCCCTAGCTATAAAATGGAATTTTGGATTAGATGGTCTCAGGGAAGTTACAGGTCTGATGTTATATAAAGTTACAGGTATCTCAAGAAAATGCCTCTCTCTGGGGAGTTCTGGAACCCTCTCACAACTCAGAGTTGAGAATGCAGCTAGCTGCTGTTACACAGCTTGGAAACCACATCTTATGACACATGTCCCTTTAATAATAATTGTAGAAACCTGGACTTTGAAACTAGCTGCAAATAATGCATCTGTGCATGGGAGCCAGCAAGTAGGGGCACCATGTTCTCCTCTGTGGTTATCCAACTCCATCCTCTGACTTAGCAAACTTCTCAACCATTTCAAAGACAGTGTCACAGGAAAGAAAGGACTACCCTCCTTCCTCCCTAAATAAATATTCTATTCCATGTCATACTTCCTTGAAGACATTCGATATTGAGCAGAAACATTTAAGGAATGGACTAACACCTGCCACAAAGTCTTGTCATAAAAAGCCTTTACCATACAGAGCCTCCTGATAGCTGATGACATACTGTCTCCTGCATGAGAACCTCATCTGGGTAGCCAGAACCAGATTCTGTGGCAGAGTTTTTAAAATACTTGCTGAGCAAAATGTCACAATTCAGTTCCCCCTCTCCCCTCATCTCTCAAGACCCCCTCAATGAAAAGGTTGCCCAATAAGAAAACTTAACCATTTCCTCATTAGCCATTCTTTTCACCCATTCAGGCCAAATTGGTATTTGATCTAACAGGGAAACATGTCGAGTACATTATTAATCAGGTTCAGCAAGGAAAGGTCATAGAGGTGACTGGCACAATTACAGGATGTGGGCAATAGGCCAATGAGAACACATCGGAGAGGAGGAAAAATCGATGGCTATGAAATTATGGATAATTCCAAATAGTTGGAGGCAACTGAAAAGCTGACATTCTGTCCAGATCAGACAAATACAAGGCTTCCATCTTCAACTATTTATTATTACAAGGAAAACTTCTTGGCTCTAAGGCAGCCAGCTAGAGAAATGATGCCAGAAGCCTGCAACCAGATCTCAGTAACAAGAGTCATTTGATGCAGAAGATTCAATTGGAAATTCATCCAATGGGTGAGGGCACCAGCAAGAAAAGAGATGTCAAGTTACCTACAAAAGGAAACTCGGGTTGCTAGCTTTCGATTTTCTGATGTGGTTGCTCGATATTCTCAACAGTCTCAGGAGGACATGGGTTTCCAAGAGACTTTTCCAGATGAAGTGTGCTGGGGTACAGAAGTGCCCCCCAAACTGCCTTAACTGGGCATTGATTGTTTTGAATCAATGTGCACTTAATTCTACAATAAAATGGTAGTGAACCATCCAGAAGCTCTCCCTAGGGCACACGGCTCAAAGAAAATCTCTAAGGAAGTCACAAAAGTTTGCAAAGGATGTTACACCAGAAATGAACCACACAGAATTAAAGCCCTCAAATCCCTATAAACAGATGAGGCTAAGAATTTCTTTTTAAAAGGAATCACATTAAACTGTAACTATGGAGAAGACTATCCATCTAGTTTACCAAACACAGAATAAACCAGGCAGAAATGAAATTATGGTCATTTTATAAAGGTTTTTAGATTATTAATCTGCATCATCAATGAAAGCTTTCATTAAGTTGCACCCTAGGAATTGATTTGCAATGGGTCGTTCCAATGTGCTACGCAAACTTGCTGTAGAAAATTAGTCATCCTAGACTCCCTAAAGAATACAGACATGACATCCGGGCATCTGTTAAGTTTGCTCAAAAACATATGCGAGCCTTTTTTTAAAGAATCATAATTACATCCTGCTGAAACCTCCAAGGACCCTGCTAACTGCCTTTGTATTACAACATCCATTTCCCACTTAGGCAGGCCCAGCTCTGCTATTTAGAAGTGCGTTGCAATCTGCTCGCTCCTCTGCACACTTACTTGGCTAGCGCCTACAAATGGCCCATTCTTCTATGCTCATAGATACTTGGAGGAAACCACAGGTCTAGAATGATGTGCCTGTCTGTCCTCATTTCTAATACAACCAGGAATTTGGAGATTAACTTAGAACTGAACTTGGAGCTGAAAGGGATCGATCCAAGTCTTTTATTGAATGTACCACTGAAGACCAGAGAGGGAAGTGGATTGCCCATTGTCACACAGCTCAAATCTGAAACAGTATAGGGTACAGTGATAAAACAATAGGCCTTGTGATCAGACAACAGATCCATACTCCATCACTTATTTACTGGGTGAGTCTGAGGTAAGCACTTAACCTCCCTAAGTTTCAAGTTCTTTATTTATAAAATGAAAAGGGAGGGAGGAGGTTAATCCTAAATAAATAAATAGATTAAATAATGAAACTATAGAAGTACTAGAGATGTTATAAGAACTCAAGGAACATTAACTATTGGTGTCCTCTTTGTTTTCATAAACAGCAACCCATTTAAACCTCACGACAGCATTACGGGGAGAAAGGGTTGGGGTATCTAGTCTCAAGATACAAATGAGAAAACGGAGGCTTTCTGCATTGCCATGATTTCCAAGGCCACACACACCCAAGATCCTGCTTCTACCAACCCTGCTGAAGTAGATGGAGGGAGCTTGGCCCCATGAACATCGGAGCAGTTTTCTTGACATCGTCCAGAAACAAACTGGGGAAACTGGGAGGAAGCATGTTGCTGTGTCCAGGAGAATAGAATTAGTGTGGCTGCCATTGATGGGGTTTCAAATCCTACAAAGACTCTTGATCCAACTGACTTTTCCTTGCTCTGGGGAAAGGAAGAAAGCAGTTACATCACTGAGCCTGCCAGTGACACCGAGGGCACATGCATATATGCAGGAGGGGTATATTCAGGATCCTACTGCATATTTTAAAGCTGACACCAGAGTCCTTGTCAATGTTCCATCAGACTGCCCTCTTGACCCCCCAAATCTGGCCTTTGGGAAAAATCTAATTGCCTGTTCTAAGTGACACAGGAACCCTGTGGGTGATAAAGCTATATACAGCCACTTTGTGATTATGTGCCCTAATGGAAGGAAAAGCACATTGAATGAATGCATGAGTGAATGAATGAATGCACACTAAGCTCAAGAGTGCAATATAGTGATGTCTCCATTAACGCATCTTCTGGGAATTCAATCCCTGCAAAGATATCAGCAAAGGACAAAGGCATGGAAAGCTGCAGGGGCTGCATTAAATAAAGACTCCAAATATCAGACTTCTTCAGTCTCACTTTGGTAGTATTTCTAGTTTTTCACACACACATGATGGACATACAGACCAGGCAGTGGGCAGCTTCACTCTGTGCCCTCAAAGCATTCAAACCACTGGAAGAAGGAGGCAGACAAATGTCTGAGCATAGGTGGACTCAGGGTCCACCACCTTGCTTATCTGAGCTCATGGGATTCTTTCTGGAAAACCTAGTGTCATCTTTTGCTGTAGTCTTGTCATGACACTCAGTTAATGCATGAATAGTGTATGGAGCACCTAGAAAATGCCAGACATGAGACTATAAATACAGAAAGATTAAATCTTGGCCTAAGTCCTTGAAAATCTCATTGTTAAGTAAAGGGGACAGACAGCAAAGCACTTTGCACAACACAGTATCAGAAATCCACCAGAAGTCAGCTCCAGGAGCGCTGATAGCACAGAGGATGGGTTTCAAAGTGGCTGTGGGTTGGTAGTCAGGAAAGGTTTCTCACAACAGGTGACACCCAGTCTGAATTTTGAAGAGGACAAGCGGTTCTGCACAGTCAACCAGGCTGGTTATTCTCAGCAAAGGGAACAGCATATGCAAACACCCAGAGGCTGTAAACACATCCTTAAAGAGTCAGGGGATTACAAATGAAGCTGTGCAATCCAAACTGGGGCGTCTGGTCCAGGTTCCACCACTTTGGTTGTGACAACTCTGGGCCTTAGTGTCCTTTCTGCACATTTATGACTCTGGACATAAAGGACAATCTCAGTACTCTCTTCAAAAAAACAAATAATAATAATCATCCCGAGGAGTGCTAGTCTCCCCTTTTACAGACCAGACATGGTGTCTGTGTCAAAAAGGAGAAGCAAATTACATAGTCCCACTGTAAGGGCTGGATCCAGGGCCAGCTCTTCCCAGGACAGCCCTCTGGTTCCTGCTCACCACTGGCCATGCTGGCAGACTAATCCCAGGCCCCTGAAGCCTCTTCTAATTCTAGGCCAGGCCTCTGGGCTCCACTCCTCTGCAAACTGGCCACCAGGGAAAGTGGTAGAGAGGCAACTGGCAAGGAGAATTGAGCAGAAAGAGCAATCCTTGGCTGCCTTCCAAGGAAAGGGATGCCATCCCCAACCTCTCTCAGTCCACCTGGAGCTACAGACCCAGCAGGGCACCGCAGATGGTGTGCAACCATTGGACACAGCTGCTGCCTCTCCCAGGGACCAGCACGGGGCTCTTAGGAGCCAGAACTGCCCTGACGTCATGCCCATTGGTAACCTGACCCTGATGACTGCTCTCTCCTGGCTCCTTCCCGGCCCATCATGCTGGCACAGGGGAGAGGTCAGACCCCAGGGGAAGGGGTCAGGTGGGGCTGTTTTTAGTAGCTGCTGAAATGGGAGATGATTTTGGTAACCAACCTCTCCCACAAGTCTTACCCGTCCTCAGTCCTGTTCCTAATTCTCCCTCTCTGGCTTCTTCTAGAATCACACGTGCTTTCACTTCACACTAAAAGAGCAAGGGTGACTCCTTTTGGGATTCACACTCCATATTAATTGATCAAGAGAAGTGGTCTTAGAGCACAAAGCTTTGTTGGGGTGCTTTTTCCTCTAGGGAGATAAACACTTATGAAGGAGCCCTTTATTTAATCACGGACAGGCATGCCACAAAAAAGGTCTGCTCTCTCACAGGAAAATGGTTACCAAAGGGAAGAGGCAGGGAGGGAATTGCTGGGTGGGTGGTGGTGACTGATATCTGGTGATGGCCATGGTGTGACATATACAGTTGCTGATGTAAGAAAGCGCACGTTTGAAGCCTACACAGTGTTGTATATTAATGTTACCTCAGTAAAAGAAAAATAAGTAATTTTTCACTAGTTGAAAAAAGTGGGACTAAGTACACCCAAACACAAATTTATTTAAATGCAATTCTAGCAAAGCAGATAAAGGGAAAGCATAAAATCTGAAGCTTTTTTTTAAAATCCTGGGGTATTTATGAGTACTGCTAGGATTTTAGCACTGCCACTACTGGAGGCAGCAAGGAACAGACAAGAGAAGCAATCTCTGCCCTCTGGCATCCTGCACTCTAATTGGGAACATAACTACCGTAATTACCACTATTTCTGCTCCTGATCACATTTACTGAATAGTTACAGTCTACTGGGTACCTTATAAGGACCTGTATTATCTCATTGGTGTTCATAATAATCCCAGGATAAAGCAGCTACTGTTATTTCCACTGAACAAAGAAGTTAACTGAGGAACAAAGAAGTAAAGTGACTTTCTGAAGGTCACAGCACAGGGATTTTCATCATCTGACTTCATAGCTCATACTTTTAAGTGACATGTCACTCAGTGAAATAATGGATCAGGTAGGGGAAATATAGAGTTGAAAAGAGTCAGAAGAAAGAAAAACAGTGGAGAGATAGGGAAGGTTTCAAGAGGATAGATATATGAACTGAATCTTGAAGAGTGGCTGGAGTTGGGAGGGGGGTGCAGAAAGAGAAAATAGATGAAGGCTGAGATACCACCTCAGTTTCCATGAGAAAAGCCAGTCCTCTCTAAAAGGGCTCAAATGCAAGCTATTGTTGCCTCCAATTTCCTTGTCATCCAATTCCTAGGAACATGGGGTCTAAACACTTAAAATAGTAATTCAGATGGGATCATTTCTAGTTCATCCTTTCTAAAATAGGGAGAAATGTGAATTTCTTGCTCTCAAAAGGAAGCTTGGGTGACTTTAATGGCAAAATTTTTCCCAGATGGGGGATAAAACAGGAATCAAAATATCGTGAGTGTTCACAAGGAACAAATTCATGAAAAATAACCAGGGATCACAATTTTGTAAAATTCTCAGTTAAATATTCAATGATGTTATTTTCCACATTGTCAACAAACTCAACCACCACTTTCTACCATGGGAAACAGGTCTTTAATGCCAGTACCTGCAAAACAAAATGCTTGAGTGTGAATGCTACTGCAGTTCTTGCATGGGGTGTCTTCCCAGGTCCCTATGGCTGCCCCCTTTGCAGTCCTGTGTTCTAATACATGCTCACCACTCACTATAGGGAAGAGCCCCAGAATTCTGGGCAGACACTTAAAGGAGACAGAGATGGTACAACAAGCCAAGAGAGATCACACATAAAACCGAGGTTGGAAGACAGGAACTGTTAGAGTCACACTCTCTGCTTTCCAAACACCAGTCAAGAAGGTTCAGTGAGCATACAAAGATGGATTCTGGGCACATGTCTAAGACAAAAGAGGGGAGACCTTCTTTAGGCAGCAAGTGGGGCTTCCATTCATAGGGAGGCAGTAATAGCAGAAAGGTAAGAGAGCCTACATCTCCCAGATACTGTGACATAACAAGACATGTAAATCTGGTCTTCATGCTTTTAGCACCACTTCTAAAACCCTTGGGATTTTCTAAATGTAAAAGTGAAAAGAGTGTCTTTTGTTATACCTGCATTTGTATGACTCCTGTTGGGCCCCTGCATGGTGTCAGGGTGGGGGCTGGCTGCCAGTTGGTTCAACTGATGAGGGAACTGGAACACTGAGCCCCAATATACCCCACCCCACCCAGGGAGGAGGAAGGAGCAAGGAATTTAGTTAATTATCAAAGACTAATCATTTAATCAACCATGCCTACATAACTCAACCTCCAAAAACCTTTCAACAATAGCTATCAGGGAACTTGGATGAACAAATTGAGTGCTGAGAGGGTAAAACACCCACAGTGAAAGCTCTACCACCTTTGCACAAAGCTTACCCTATGCATTTCTCCCATGTGGCTGCTGTGTCCTTTGTCATAAACCAGCAATGACAAATTAATCACTTTTCTGAATTCAGTGAGCAGGTCTAGCAAGTTATAAAACTTAAGAAGGGAGTCACAGGAACCCCAATTAACAATCAATTGGCTAAAAGTTCAGAGCAGTCCAGTCTTGCAACTGGCATCTGATGTGGAGGCAGTCTTGTGGGACTGAGCCTTTATCGTGTGAGGTCTGATGCCAAATCCAGGTAGACACATCAGAATTGCATTGAATCCCTGGGCTAGTGTGTTGGAGAAGCAGTCGGTGTGTGGGGAAATAATAGACAGATTTAGTGTCCAGTGTTCTATAGCTAGAAACAGAACACAGTGAGAGTCTCAGCCACAAATTCAGCCGGGGTCTGAATTTCCACCCCATCATTTTTAGGTGGGAACTTTGGGGAATATTGATCAACATCAATGTTCTTATTTGTAAAATGTGATGATAATAATAACACCCAAATCATCAAGTTGTTGCCAAGATTATACAGTGATGTCTGGTATATAGAACATGCTCAAACATTGTTAAATGATTGATGAACTGAATGCATAATGACTAATACTTACATTGAATTTAATGTTTGCAATGGTACTTTTATGTTATTAATCCCAAAACAACTCTATAAGGCAAATATTATCATTATTATTATCATGATTTTTTTTCCCATTTACAGATGAGAACACTGAGACACTGAAGAGATAACTCACTTGGGGTCCCAAGTCAAGGAAGTGACAGGTTTGCTCCTCAAACCCAAGTGTTCCTATCATATTCTCCCCCAGTGCAATGCTTGGTCCAGCACCTGACAAGTGGTGCATGAGCAATGATAGGTAGATGCCATTATTTTGTTGCTATATTGTTATGTATGTACAAGGAAGTGTTTCCAAAACAGAGGTTTCTGTGCCCCTGCTGGTCCACCGTGTTATTTAGGTGACAAATCAATGACCTTTCAGAAAATATCACATCCATTATTATTTCAGTGGCTATTAGAAAGAAAAATGAGTAAGACATCAAATCTAGGATTTCATGATAATATCTCTGGGACAAGACTCAAAAAACTTAAGTGATTCCATTTAAAAGATAGATACAGGGTAATAACATGGCAGCAATTGGAGTGATCTCATTTGATTATGGTACCTGATGGAAAGGGGCATACACTTGGGAGTCATTCAGGGCCAGCTTCAAGAGTCAGGTCTATTGCTTGCTGATGTGGAGCCATAGGGATGTTACTTAGCTTCTCTGAGCTTTCCTGAGCCTTTTCTTTCCCATTGCAGATTGTTGATGTTCCAGAAGCATCTACACAAAGGCCACAGCAGATGCTAGTCCATCTCTGCCCCTCCAACCTGTCTTCCCTTGTCCATCTGCACTGTCCTTGCTCATGTACTTCCTGACACTTCAACCTCACCCTCCTTAATCTAGCTGAGATTCATGGTCTCTGAGCACATTCTGGGTACCTTGGGATTCCAGCAGGTGAATGTCTTCTGCCTCCTCAGTTGATTTGATCAAATTCAGAGATGCCATAGGAATTCAAATGGGAAGATACTTCAGGGACACCAGGAGAAATTGGATTTTTTTTTTCAATTACCACAGGCCAAAGGCTTCATGTTGTTCTCATGCAAACTGCTTATTTGCTACTTCCCTCTTCCCAGTCCCCTCTGAGCCATGCCAGTGACTGATTACCACAGAATAAGAGAGAACATCCACCCCACATTTGTATTTTCAATCAGTAGGTTCAGTTGGCTTCCTGAGCTTGGCATAATGGCCTCAGAACCATTCAGGGCAGTCAGAGGGTAAGAAAATTTACAGCTGGGAACTTTGCCTTGACTTTGAAACAGGGTACCCCCTCCACAAAATATAACAAAAATACCAAAATATATCCACAAAATTCAATCAAGTAGTCAAAGAATCTCACACCAACCCAGCATAGACAGGACACACCCTGTCTTTTGGAATTCAAATCCCCTTAAAGTATTAACTTTTCCTCAGACTTTTGTAGACAGGTTATGATGACTCCAAATTAAACCCATTGAAATTTCAATAACTCAGTTCAATTTCTCACAGTGCTCAGAGAGGGTCGAAGAGTTCACTTTGTGTCAGCACCAATGCAATATCCAAGTGCTTTGCTAACTTAGTATACATTATCTCTTTCAATTTAATTCTGAAAGTAGAACTTATTAGTTCTACTATAACTAACGTAACCCTAAAA
Organism: Uropsilus gracilis; assembly: GCA_004024945.1. Lineage (NCBI taxonomy): Eukaryota > Metazoa > Chordata > Mammalia > Eulipotyphla > Talpidae > Uropsilus > Uropsilus gracilis. The sequence goes on along the minus strand of PVHY01002145.1, from coordinate 82,095 downwards.
GGTAGTGGGGTTCAACAATGTTAAGACACTTTTCCAAGATCAAAAAGTTAGTACATTTAGAGCAGAGATTGTTCTTGAAATTCAGATTGCTCTACTTGCCAAAGTTCTTTCTACCTTTTATTTGCCTTCCTGTTTTCCACCATTGAAGATCCCATCTTCCCAGTTGTTCCATTTGTCAATTTGTGCAACGTAAGTAGATGTTTGTTTAATTATTCATTTAGTGACTGGTTGCTTCATTAGGATGTAAGCTTAGTGAATGCAGTGACAATCCAGTGAGAAAGAAGTCAAGAGATGATTCCATCACCCTCCAGGGGTAAAGTACCCCAGAGAATGCCTCCTGCTTTCCAGTCTCCCCTCTCCACCAAATTCCAGCTACCACCACAGGGGACATCAATCACTGTCTGCCCACCTGGAACAATCTACCCCAAAGATTGTTTTAGACCAACTCACCTCCCACTCTATATTATTGGCCAAGGAAACAGGCATATTGGTCAAGAGTAGCCAATCCAAAAGCTAACTAACCTCTTTAAACTTGCTTTGCCACAAGATGGGATGGGACAGTCAGTTTTGTGATTCTGAATTAAGGAAGTACAAAAGAAAAACTTGGAACAGTAAAACTGAAAGAGGTAGGCAGTGGTGGTGGGTTGAGGTGAAAAGGATCAATTGAAGTTAAAAGAGGGGGACCAGCTGGAGCGACCAGGGAGGGGAGGTGGTGGGTGACCCTCGGGGATTACAATGATATGGTATATATAAAGAAATCATTTATCTAATAAAAAAAGAAGTTAAAAGAGATGAGAAAGTGATTGTGACTAGCCAGAGAGGAAGGGAAAGGAAGCAGAAAAGAAAGAAACTGATGCATCAAAAGAGGCAGAAAAATATAAAGACAGTCAAGGCTAAACAAATGGCCAAAACTTAGAGCTCCCTTGTCTCCGAAAGTCTGTTCTTGAAATTATTCTGCATCCTAAGTATGTGTCCCTTATATAAACAAACCACAAACCCCTTTTTTTCCCCTAAGGGAACTTAAGTTTAAACTCTGCAATTACAAAAAGAAAACTGTTTCTTCCAATCTACTCCTACAGACCACTAATTTGGGTGGCAATGGAAGTGATGATAGATTTTAATCTGCTATGAAAGGGTACATTTCAAACTTCCTGATTTGAATTGCTGGAATGCAGACTTATAATACATCTTCCTGGACCACATATTTTAATTGGGTAGGTTTGGATTAGGGTTGTTACTTCAGGTGTTCTAATGCTATTACTCTAGAATGAAACCTTGAGGAATCCTGCATCAAATTATTTGTTTATTGATTGTATTGTGAAGTAAATTAATCATGTAAGACAACCATCAACCATGTCTTCCCTATGCGATGCTGTGATTTATATGAAATATGTATTTTGTTCTTTGTTCTATTGGAGGTCACAGAACTCCAAAAACCTTGGAAATTCCTAAGTGGTGAGAGCCATATCTAGTTAATCAGGTGATGGTTAGAGAGCATCTAGGCATAGAGGCTGGTTTCCAGTAGAGGAAATCCTGTGATAAGGGGGTGAAAACTTTAAGTCCCATCCTCTAACTTCTGAGAAGGAGGGAGAGGCTGAGGGTAAATCAATCACCAACAGCCAATGAGTTCATCAATTTTGCTATGTAATGAAGCCTTCATGAAAACACAAAAGATCTGGGTTCAGAGAGCTTCTCAGTTGTGAAGATTCAGAGAGAATGTCATGGAGAGGACATGTCATGGAGAATGACTGGAGAGGACATGGAAATTCTACACCCTTTCCATGCATCTCTTTCATCTGATTGTTCCCAAATTATAGTCATCTCTTTCATCTGAGTGTTCTGAATTATATTCCTTTGTAATAAATTGGTAATCTGTGATAATCTATGAGCCATCCTAGCAAATTAATTGAACCCAATGACAGAGTTGTAGGTACCTCTGATCTCTAACCAACTGGTCATAAGTAAAGGTGACAACCTGGATCTGTGAGGGTTACCTGAAGTCCAAGTCGGTGGTTATTGGAACCTCCAAACTAAACAGTTTGTCAGTCCAGTCCACAAATAAGAGTCTGAGTTTGTGCTTTTCTCTGAAGTGGGGATGGAGGGCAGTCTCATAGGACTGAGCACAATATGAAGAACCTGAAACTAGCACAGAATTGAATTATAGGACACTGAGCTGGTGTCTGGAGGATTGCTTGTTGAATGTGTGGGCAACGTTCTCACCAAGCAGGAAATTGAACCTAATAAAGGCCTATATGTTTCTACGGTGTATTAGTCACCTTTTGCTGCACAACAAACCAGAAAAAAAACCCTCAGGGACATACAAAAATGGGCATGTATTACTCGTCCATGGGTCTTTGTTGCAAGGGTTGCTTTAATTCAGGCTTGTCCTGAGTGTTTCTGAGGACCAGGATGCAATGTTAGCTGCTAGCTGAGACATATTCTTCTTTAGGTGGAAATCAGAAGCTCCCAGAAGTTGCCAGCAAGCAGAGACAAGTTGTAACCCTAAGGTTTAGGCTCAGAATTGGCACGCAGAACTTCCAACACATTCCACTGATGAAGCAATCGTGGCCCATGGTCCAATATCACTGGAGCAGGAAAGTACCCTCTTTCTCACAGGGACAAGGGGAAATGATCTGTAAATTAATAGTCTCAACCACAACTATAGACATGTAATCTATGGTAACATCTTTGCTCAAGAGAGGTCACTGGAAGCACTGAGATCAAATTACTCTAGCTGACACTCAAAGGATCAACCTTAATCAGTTTCTTTACACAAGGTTGTTTGTCTTGTACATCAGTCCATTTTCTGTAAAATCACCTGGAAGAAAATACCATGAGCCTAACCTATATTCCTTCTCTTCTGGGTAAAAGGAAGCAGTTGAGTCCAAGTATTTCTAATCTGTGTCTACATCATTTGTATCCAATTCAGGACCTTCCATAGACTTTAATAGATCACCCTCTCCCTCTTTGACTCCTCATTATTTGCTCTTATAGTTTGCCCCATTGTGTTGCAACATACAAGGGCATTATTTTGCCCTGATTTACTTGGCCTATCCACTATTAGGTACATCTGAGCCATTGTTCTCATGCCTAATCTCACCTCTAAATAATCAGCTCCTGCAAGCATCAATGCAATGAACTTCCAGGTCACCCATCACTATAGACCCATGGAAAGGCAAAGGGAAAAGGCACATCTCTGCTAACAGGTGGGAAATAATAGAGTCTCAATAAAAACAGGTCTTCAAAGTTGAGAAATCCACATACCTAAGGATACAAAAGTTCAGGACATTCACCTATAAGCAGTCCTCCCACGGATTCTTTCTTCCACAACAAAAACAAAGACCACTCAAACCTTTTCTTTCCTAAGACTCCACTGTTCTATGTGACCAAGAATATATTGGGGAGTTCAAAGGCCCCAAACTCACCCTTTTATCTCCCTCATTTAGAATGCTGACTCACATTCACTCAACAAATATTAACTGATCATCTACTATGTGCCAAACAATGTGCACTTTGTTAGAAATAAAGACATCAACATGAACTGTGTAGCCAGTGAGAAAGCAATACTCTAAATCATTGATTAAGTCAGTTTTAATCATGTGTAATCTTGTGCAATTTCACAAGATGCAAAACTAAAATTTCCCTTGTTATTAGGTGCTTTGCTTATTGCATTTAAAAAACTTTATCAATAAAAAAGAAGATAAATAGTTAAACTTAGAATCACATACCTTGAAGAAAGTTCTCATCTACAATGTGTTCTCTGTGAGGAACCTGAATTTTACATACCTACCTTAGAAGAAAAACCAGGAATTTTTTCTGGCTCTTTTATTCATATATTTTAATATAACATCATTGTATTCCCCAAGGTTCTCCTACCACCATATCACCCATATCATCTTAATCTTTTTGTACTCTTCCCTCCCCTGATTTTTCCCACACTTCCTCCCCCTGTCCTAGCTGTATGCTTTAGTTTGGTTGTTAGCTTGTTTTAACTTCTTCTTTTGACCCTTTGTTTTCCTATACCCCATCTATAAATGTCACCATATGATTTCTGTCTTTTCCTTTCTGACTTGTTTCCACTAACATGATTCCTTCCAGGTTCATCCATGTTATCACAAATTTTCCATATTTGCCGTTTTTGGTTGATGAGTAATATTCCATTATGTAAATGTAACACAATTTTTTTTCATCCATTCATTTGTTTTGGGGCATTTGGGTTGTTTCCAAATCCTGGCTATTGTAAATGGTGTTGCAATAAACATTTGAGTATAGGCATCCCTTTGTTTTAGTGTTTTGGTCTCCTTTGGGTAAATTCCAGAAGAGGAATTGCTGGATCTAATAGTAGTTCCATATCCAGTAGTTTGAAGGTCCTCCACACAGCCTTCCTTAGTGGCTAAACCAGTTTGCATTCCCATCAGCAGAGTAAGAGTGTTCCTTTTTATCCACATCCACCTCAGCACCTGTTGTTGCCTGTTTTTTATTTCTTTCTTTTTTTAAGATGGGCCATTTTTATTGGTGTAAGATGTTATCTTATTGTGGTTTTGATTTGCATTTCCCTGATTATTAGTGATGTTGAGCATTTTTTCATATGCCTATTGGCCATTTGTATTTCTTCTTTGGAGAAGTGTTTTTTTAGCTTGTCTTCCCATTTTTTGATTGGGCTTTTTGCTTTGTTTTTGTTAAGTTGTGTAAGTTCTTTGCAGATCTTTGTTATCAGACTCATCACTTGTATAAAGAGCAAAAATTGAAAAACTGGGATTCTGAACCAACAATTTAGGCATCCAAATTGCCACTTCTTGCAGCTTTCTGAAAAATGAACCATGTAGAAGTCTGCTAGCTATACTAGAGAACCTGTCCCTCAAGTCCCACTGGGATTCCAGAGCTTGAAGGCTACATGAATGCTAGAGATGGACAAGGCTTTTAGTAAGGCTTGTCTGCATTTATGCAGCTTAGCTCAGGGGGAAATCCTCATGTACACACAAGCATACCCCTAGTCTCTCTCTCTCTCTCTCTTTCTCTCTCTCTCTTTCTCTCTCTGTCTCTGTCTCTTCTCTCCCTCTCTCTCTCTCTAACACATATAGTTACACAGGTTGGACTCATTTTCTAAATGATTCCCCAGTCAACATATCAGGAGTCACTCTGATCTGCTTCCTTCAGTCACCCACCCCATCCCAATCCTTGCCCATGTTCCCCATGCCCACGCCCCCAAGTGAAATGAGAATGAAGATATAGTGTTTTTGTTGCCAGCTATCCTCTGAAAAAGCTGAATTGTAAAAGCATTCCACTCCTGCTGTCATCCATATCTCTCCTCATTTCTCTTCCCAACCCCCACAATCCTCTATTTCTAATTATCCCAAGAGAAGGAAGATTAAAAATTAATGCCCTGAGGGTGGGCATCAGAGATGTCATTATTTTGACTCAAACCACAGGCATAGGAGTATCTGATCTAAGCTTCAGGAGTAAAAAACCTAAGATGGAATTTGGAAAGACTTGGTTAATTGGAACTTACCTCTACATAACCAGATTTTTCCCCTGGTCCTGGGCTTTTGGACTAATGTCACAAAAAACAATCAATGAAATTTGTAAAATATATTTGGGCAAAAGCATGACTTGCAGGAGGTGTTTTGGAATCATGCAACGGTTTAGCTTAGTCCCCACACATCTTGTAACTTAATGTGCAGTAAGAGAGGAGGTTAAGGTAGTTCCTAGAGATTGCTACACAAAAGAAAATCAGGTTGTTTTCAACAACTGCACCACTAATGCAGAAAAGCAGCCTTTCTGGACGATGTGCAGCAGCAGAAGTTTAAACCAGAAGGATTTTATGTGACCTTCAGTTCACGGAAAAGTAAACGTAAATGAACTAGCAGCAGTTCCCCATCTCCCTTGCTCCTCATTTCATTTCCCAAATATGGCACTGAAAGGATTTTGCCAAATGAGGAAAGGAGAAAAGAATTATAATAGATTCTGCCTAATATTTGTGTGCTATGCATTATGTCAAATATTCCAAGTGCATTATAACTTGTAAACCTCATCAAAAGTTTTAGGATCATCCTAACTTTCAAGATAAAGAAGCAGAGGCTAGAAGTGATACATAAATGAGCCAAGGTAATAAGGTCATAACATTGTGTTATTAACAAATGCCAAACAACCTAGAGTGACATCATCATTCTTTTTCCCACCAGTCTAAAACCATACTTTAAAAAAAGTTTAAGACAGGGTGATAAGTTGGTGGGAGAATCCCAGGGTAGATAATGACGGATGGATGGATAGATGGGTGGATAGAGATAGATTAGATAGAATAGATAGATAGATAGATAGATAGATAGATAGATAGATAGATAGATAGATAGATAGATAGATAGATAGATAGATAGATAGATAGATAGATAGATAGATAGATAGATAGATAGATAGATAGATAGATAGATAGATAGATAGATAGATGAATGAAACTTTAAGAGAGATGTGAATAGTGAAATTATACAAACCAACAGGAAAATGTGATGACTCAAAGAGATCAAGTAAGTAAAAGGATTTTAACAAGTATACGACCTTTAATATCCACATAGAACGCTAGCTGGAAGGTGGGCCTTGCTTACTCATTCTTCTTATTAAATCCTGGCCCTTTAGAGAGGCTCCATTGCACAATGGATAGCACATTGGACTTCTAAATTCGAGCCCAAACTTGATCATTTGGTTCTTAGAAGTCAGTTTAGGATAGAGCTGGGAAGCTGAAGTAAAGTCATTATAATACATTCAGAGTTATCCTTGTATAGTTTACATCAATTATTCGAGCAAACAGTAATGGCCACCTATGTATTTTGTTTCCCTACCACCATTAGGCCAAAAATAGCCTAACTTTTCTAGCACTTTTAAAATCAGGTTCCCATGATGCCAAGTCTTATTTCCTATTGAAAATTAATCCAAAATAATAAAACATCAGCATTCATTTCTGCTGATTAAGGAAAGCAGGTTTATTACCTAGAAAGTGATCCCACATTGAAGGGAAAGGTTCACAGCTCTTCACCCCATTTGGTTATTATCAAGCTGTATGACTTTGGGCAGGTCACATGCACTTACCAACCACCAAATGGAGATCACAGCAACAGCTCCAGTATGCCTAGTGCAAGAGATGACAGAGACAGTGGCTCTGGGCTATTTGACACCATTCTACCAGACACTGACTCTTAAAGATACTTGGGATTTGTAGCACCTGGGATATGGGTTAACCAAATCTAGCTGCTGGCCAGATTCTACTCCTCAAATTCTATTCTTTGTATCTGGACTTATCTTTCCCTTCCCTTAATCTTAGCCCCACAGTGAAGCTTATCATCACAAGCCCACATCACTACTGTGCCTCCTAGCTGGCCTCTAGGATTCCTGGCTCCCTCACCTACGCTGTTATCCTGATCCCTTCCTGTCAGTTCCAGTTTAAAAATTTTGCAAGTCCCACTTTTAGGTCATTCCCTAATTCTGAAGCTGGTAATGATTTCCTCTATACCAACAAGATAAAATGCCAACTTTCCACTTGGGTTGTCCAATCCATTCTCTTTCCTCATCCTTTTCATTCATATATTGATTCACACAGTTAATAATTATAAAGCTCTGCCAGGCACTGGATAATTGTTTGCTGAGCTGAGGTCTGCCCTCAGGGAGTTTACAGTCTAAGAAAATACCTTAACCCAATTCTCTGTGTGTGTTGAGAGTGTGTGTGTGTGTGTGTGTGTGTGTGTGTGTGTGTGTGTCAGTGTATTAGCTTAACTGGAGATCATACCTTTGCACAGTTCTGGTAGCTAGAAGTTCAAGGTATCAGAAAATTTCTTTTCCCCTGAGGCCTGGCACCTTGGCTTACCTGCTTGTTTTGTTCCCATGTGGCTTTTCCTCTTGGTACACACATCCCTGAAATCTCTTCTATATTGGATATTGGCTACACGTCAGATTGGATTAGAGCCCCGCCCTATGTCCTCATTTAACCTTAATGGCTTTCTCAAAGACCTTGTCTCCAAATGTACTCATATTGGGAGTTGGGATTTCAAGAAATGAATTTGGAATGGGGAGACACAACTCAGCCTACATTATTATTTACATATTTAGACCTTCTCACTCAGAGGCTTTTTGGCAGAGTTCAGGTTTCTCCTCCTCCAGGAAGCCTTCCTATACATCCCCAACAAGGTAGGTCGAATGCCTCTGCCACTACTGGTCAACTGACTCCTCCAAGATATTGAAGGTGTCAGGAGAGCAGGGACAGTACCTCAGCTCACAATAACCCCAATGTCTCATGCTGAGGCTGACTTGCATACAGGAGGGGAGGGACTCAATAAATGAATGTGAGATGGTAGATGAATGAAACTGAACCTTTACTGTCTCCCATTTTCTGCATTGAAATGGAGGCAAGACACTGGCCTAACCTAATTACTTCTACTCTCCTCCCTTACCTGAGTAGGGGCTCAAAATGTACTGACTTGAGCTGCATCTGGCTTCAGCTCCTTTCTATCCTTCTTCAGTGACAAGTAAAATATGCTGTGGTTGGTCCCAGTGTTCATCCCCTGAGTACTTGGTTAACACCCCCTCCATTCAAGCCTGGAGGACAGGCAGACCATGAAGGCAGGGAGCTGTCAGGAGGCAGATCAACTTGTAATTCTTACTACCTCTGGATCCAAAGGGGAAGCAGCAGACAGGGGCCAAAGCATTTCAACTCATCTGGAAAGAGCTCAGGGAGCTGCAATCTCAGCTGACATGTGAACATCCATTCATCCAGAGCCCCAACCACACTGCAAGCATCCCAGAGCTCAGCCACTAGGACTGAGGAGAATTCCTTTAAAACGGTGCAGCATCACCAACAAGGCCTGCGGCGACTTTGGAAAGGGCCATGGCAGACCACTCTGATTTGCTCAATGATACAGACATAGTTTCTGGATGAACAAGCACCTGTAAGATGTCACACAGGCAATCTAACGATGGCTGTGTGTGCACGTGTGTGTGTGTGTGTGTGTGCATATCCATGACTGCAAGGAAGGTGGAAAAAATTTTTAAAGTAAAATTTATTTTTAAATACATGAAATATATAAATCTCATGGCAATTGAAATTATATGGTGCTAGAAGTTAGCAGACAAAATAAGTTATGGGACCTTGAAAACATGCCTCAGTCACCTTCTCTGCTTCTGTAAAATGGGTAATAGTTACTTGAAGCACTATATAATATAAGATGAAAAGGAGTGTTTTTTACACACTAGCATATAGCAGTTGTTCATTTTTTTTTTTTTTTAGTTACCTTCCCTATTCCTAGTCTGTTGGTTCAATTTCTTAATTCTTTTTGGAAAATTCACTAAATCTAGCCAGATATGTTTGGACAAAAAGACCTTAAAATGTGCACATCTTGCTTTTCTTCTTTTTCTGAAAAGAAGCAATTGCCTGCCTCTACTAGCATAACCCAAGTGAAAGAGCACATCCACCTGAGAAGCCTTCGTGTCATTCGAGTCATTCTATCCATCGGGCCCCAGTGCCCTCCAGTCACAGTGTGCTAAAGTTTGGCCCAAGCTTAGGTTCATTCCTTCTGTCAGCTGAGGCTAATTACCTCCCCAAAGCCTCTTGCTTCTACCTTCAAAACTTCACTTCTAAATTTTCTATTCCACTCCCAAATCCAGTCTAGCTTCTCTTAAGCAAATGTTTGGATGACTGCAAGCAATGCCTACCAACCTCCTTAAATCTTGTTTCTCCCTCGCCTTTCAATAAGCACAGATAATATATTAAATCAATTCATTTGGAAGATCAGTTCAGCTTTAGGACCAAGGGAAAGAATTTCAAAGTATCAATTACAGTCATTCAGCCAATATTTTCTAGGGCCTACTGTGTGTCCGAGGATGAAGAGATGGACAAGACCAGCTCTTTCTTCAGTAAGTCAACAATTTGGTTCAAAGGAGCGACACAGGTAAACCTCAAACGATAAGGAAAATGGGCTGGACTTCTGACAGAGTGCACTTGAGTATATATAGTAGCATAAGAAGGACCCAATCTGTGTTAACGGATGGGTGGGCTGAGCAGCCTGGCCTTGCAGATAGAAATAATGCATAAGCAAAAACCTCCGAAGTGGGTTGTTCATAGGCCATCAGTCACAGTTTGGCAAGAGAAGATCTGGTAAGAGAGAATGGGGGACAGTAAGGCTCACAGCAATTCCCTCATTTGACTCTTTAGGACGGGCTGGGCACCCAGCGGTCCTAAGGGAATTGCTCAGGGTTACAGAGCTTTTCCAAGACAGAAGTGAGGTCTCCAAGATTTCCATGAGATTCTTCCACCCAATATACCCTAGAAGTTGCAACACAGAGTAACAGGCTGGGGGAGTCTCCCGTGGCCACAGGGGGAAAATACTAGATCCACTGATAAGCAGCCAGACTCCAGGAAGCATCCGCCAGCAGTGTAGGATGAACTAAAGGGAAAGTGGGAAAAAGGGAGTAGTCAGTCAAGAGGTTATGCCACCTGCCAGGCAAGAGTTCTTGTATCTGAAATTAAAATAGTGGCAATCATAAAGCAAGGGAGAGAGAGGTCGGGGGAAGGATGAGCACAGGAGACTGGGATGGAAATTCATGGACTACAGGGTGGTGGGAGAACCTTGGGGTATATAATGATGTATATATATATTATTATCATTTCAATTGATTATACATATACTTATATATTAATAGAGTCCCTGTGTTTGCAGCTTATATATGCGCAATCAATATATACTTAAATATGTGCAATTAATAAAATAATAATAAATATATATCATTACATACAAATATATATACTTATATATGTATATATATACATAAAATATAAATACATACTACATATAAATATGTATATATTTTATATGTGCAATGAATTACAAAATAATAATAGTAAAAACAAATTAAAAAAATAAAATGGTGGCAGTGAGATTAAAAGAGACAGCTGCCAAATTGTGGCAGAGGAGTGAGCGTGGCTGAGGCTGGGTAAAAAGGAAGTGGTATTGAGGGGTAGGAGGATCGAAAAGGTCAGATGATTCTAAGCTGCAAACACAGGGACTTTATTAATAAAAATGAAGAGGAGAGGCTGATGAAGCAAGTTTGATAATAATATATTCCCATTTTGAAGGGCAGGATTTGGCAACCCCGAGCAGTTCAGCCAACCCTGGAAATTTTAATTACATCAAGCCTGAGTTCACCCTCTCCAAAGTCATTTTTAAAACTGTCTCCGAGAGACTTTCATGCTGAGAAGCTGACAGCCGGGAGAATATTCAGAGTAAACCATCTTTGTCACCACTCAGTCATCGAGTATCTTTAAAACCCCTGAACAATTCTTACTTTACCATGTTCATCCTCTGTGGGAAAGCTCTGCTGTGAAGGACAAACTTCTAAGGAGGAACAGAGAAAAATCAATCAAAAGTCATTCCCTTGACTGATCAATAGGTGTCTGTGAGGAAAATTTTACTTCTTCCATCTTTGCCAGTTAAGTGGGTTCTTGTAACACTAAACAATACTTACTTTGCTGACTTTCTCACTGTAGCAATTTGCAGCCTCCTGCATTTCTGGAAATTTCTTGCCTTCAGTATAGAATTTGAATTTGTCAAATGCTAAGGATGCCTAGAGAAGTGCTAGCCAAGGTAAGTCACCAAGGGGAGCTCTAAGAGGCCCCATCCCTGCTGGAGGGTGATAGCAGGGTGTTCACATATGAAGTCGGCCATCTCATCTCCCCATGGCCAGCTACTTCTTCTCCCTGAGTCTGCACTCACAAGACACATCCTAAAGTAGCTATCCCCTTACACCCCACCAGAACTCATCCTTTTGGGATGAGTCTATATGGAAGTTGCCCAGGTATAGAAGAACCATAAAAACTTATAGAGCTTGAAGCACACACTTCAGTAGCTATAAGTTATGTCTCAATAAAGAGGAAATTTAAAAAGAATCATAAATATGAAATGTCCTCCCCTCTTGCCCATTACAACACTATGCCCTATTTATTTTCTTTAGTGCATAGAACAGAATCTGTAAATGGACAAGGCAGGTTCTTGCCTGTCACTTACCATTCAGGGAGGAAATGTCCAAAATGAGCCACTAGCCATATAGACCTATTTAAGTCTGAATTAATTAAAGCAAAATAAGATTTAAAATTAAAGTAACACTAGCCATATTTCAAGGGCTCTGTGTCAAATATAGCTACAGGCTACTAATCTGTACAGCACACTGATAGCAGATTTCCATCATTTCAGAATGTGTAGAAAAGGGATGATTCACAATGCAAAATCTTTAGGAAAGAGACCTTGTCTTTCTAGTTTATATGAAGAACAGTGTTTGGCAGGTGAAAGGCACTTCTGAAAGATTTGGTGAATCAACAAATAAAGGAACTTTGTAATGCTGAAAAAAAAATCACCAAGCAAAAACAAAAACCTGGAAACATCCTAACTATGCATTTATAAGAAATTGGTGAGAGGAATTTTGACACATTCCAGAGTGAAATGCTATTCAGTCGTTAAAAGGCAAGTGTGTGTATGTAACAATGCAGACAGACACGCACAGTATATTAAATTAAAAAATGAGTTTCTTAAATGTATGATTATGCTTTCATCAAGAAACACAAATCAAAGATGTGAAATATATAAATAAATAAAAGTATTTATTAAATAATAATAATAAAAAGAAACACAAACCAAAATGATCTGCAATGATCCATATCAAATTGTTTATGACAGTCACTGTAGAGTGAGATTATAGAAAAGAGGAATTTACACTCTATTCTTTCCTAACATTTGAGTGTGTAATGAGCTTTTACATTTGAGTGTGTAATGGGTTTTTGTTTTAAAGATATAAAACAAAATCACAGGCAGCCCTCCCAGAACAAAAGGGAAAAAAGAAATACTGCAAACTATGTCAAGAATACATAGAACATTTCTGAAATAATTAGCAAATGCTTAAATCCCTTACAAGATTCATTCATTTATTCTTAATAATTCCCTTGTAAGTAAATTTCACTGTCCTCTGCTGAACACATAGAACTAAAGATCAGAGAGGTTAAGCAGCTTTTCTAGGGCACAGTTAGCACACAGCACAAATGGAATATGAAATGACTCTCTGGTTCCAACTTTCATGGCACTCTTCACTGCAGAAAACAGGCAAATGCCCTCCAAAGTCACTCCGGAATGTATCCTGGTCAGGCACTCCATCTGCATGCCACCCCAAGTAAGGATGCACTACAATGAGATGGATAACCCCCAAACCTCACAGAAAGTGACTTTTTCTTCTCTGGAGAGCAGGAAATAGAGCAAAATTCAAGGTAGGTAACCCCTCTCCCTCTTCTTTGTCTCCCAATCTCATCCCACAATGTTATTCAATTAAATACTAAGTGAAACGCACACACAAACACACACACTGACAGCAATGCCACAATGACCTGGTGCCAATAAATGCTTGTAATGCAAGCATGCTGGTGGGGACTGCCCAGCTCCCCAGCAGATGCCTCGATTGTGCCTTTGTTGGGTTTTCAGCCAATCCCCCCTGAAGAGGAGTTTTCAGCTCTCCCGACATTTCTGAGCCAAAACACTGCAGAGTCCGCCTTTCAGCTCCGCGGACAAGACATTCCAGGCTGCATGCCGGGAGGCTTGTTTCGCTTCACACTTGACATAAATGGGGTGTGTGTTTACCCACAAACACACACAGGCACACACCAACAGAAGCTGCCGCCCGCCAACAGAAGCCACTGCTGTGGCAGTATTTCTAGAAGCCCTGAAATTGTATTCAAACAATGTGGAATGCTTGTGATGCCTATCAGGGAAAACAATCTAATACCTCCTAAGCAAAGTTTCAACTACTGCCTGGAAAATACAGTAGGAGATGAAATACTCTATTAAGCCTTATTTTGCCAGCACAAGTGAGAGCTCACTCAAGCATGGAGAGTCATTAAAATGGATCTTACATATATCATTATAAATTTAATAATCACCATGACGGCTAGAGTTCAAGTTAAAATGAATGTCAGCTGAGCATAACCAATTGATGTTACCCCAGCTGCCACAGAGTCTCACTTGGGGTTATATTCTACTTCCAGAGGCTCCATCGTACATGTGGACCCAACACAGCCAGAGCCAAGAACAGATGGGAAATGCAGACATCTACACCTAGCCAAGGAGAGGCCGTCATAATTGCGTATTATCTCGGTGTACCAGCCCAATTAAAATTTTCTACAGTGTCAGAGGTCCCAAATGGTGCTCCACTAAGTGTCTGGATACAAACTTGGCTAACACTTAGTAAAATGCAGTCAATCCCAGGTTCTATTCACAGCAATTAGGGACTTGCCTCTTATCTCTCAGGAAGCTCCTGTACAAATAGGTTCGAACAGATAGGTCTAGTAGGCGATGCTCTGAATAAATCAAAAAAACTCAAAATAAATTTCCCCGATGTCAGTGCCTTCAAACACAGCCTTTCTTCTGGCATTACAGTAGCATAGTTTCAGGAGGAACATTTTCTTGTCATCAATGGAGTCAGCAGTATTTTTTTTAAATGCAGTTTGTTGCCAATCTTTTTTAGTCTTTAAGAAGGGATTTTTGATGAAAACCTCTTCTCAGATACACTGAGTCATCTAAAAATATAGATGGACAGGGGAGAGTTATAAAGCAAGTTTTCACTACCAAGTGGATCTCATACCAGAAAGAGAGGATGTTTGAGACTTATGAAGCAAGGGGGTACTCACACCACTCTGAGAACACCACAGATTTTTCTACCAATCATAATATTTTCAGTAGAACGATTTCAGTGCAAGTATAACTGTTGGAGTTATAACCCTGGTCATGCTCTGGTTCTAGCAAATCCCCCATGAGTGAGAAAACACAACTTCAACCAGTTTTCTCTAGACAACCAGTCACTCGATGTTGCTCATGAATGCATTTGGCTTTTAAAGACAAGTTGAACTTTCACTGGTAGACACAGGTCTGGGGTGACTGCCACTTTCAGACCAATGACAATCAATGACCTACACTCCACAGGCCTTTTTAAATGACTGTGACATTCTCACAGATGGGGCCAAAGAGTGGAGTAGGATATGTTTTTGATCCATAAACATGAGAGCCAGCAGACCACACAAAGAATCACTCAAACAAACCACTGTCAGGAACACACGTTCCAAAAGGTGCTAAGAGTGTGTGAATCCCAAAGGGGGCTCAGTACAAATGAGGTCTTACTGGACTTAGGGAACACCAGCACTTTTTGGTAATTCCCTGAGTTTAAAGCTTAGAAATTTTTATCTGTCTGGCTCCTAGGATTGAATCCTTCCCGTTTCTTTTTCTCTCTCTTTTCCACCATCAACTAGTCCAGGTTTCAAGCTGAGGGCTGGAACTTGGCCAAAGATGAACCTCACCCAGCTTACTTAACCAGAGAAAGACAAACCAGTATAATTGACAACAACAACATTCTTCCAACCACCTGCTCTCTGAATCATGCTTGGCGCATCCAACACCATGAAGAAGCAGCAAAGTTCTCCCACTTACCCTCTTTTGATCTTCCAGTCCATGGGTAACCAGTTTTCTCTTCTGCTGTTGGCTGGACTCAGAAACCGATTCCATTTCCCAGGAATAAAATCCCCTCTTTCCTTCAGCGATGCTTCCACATCCACAGAGGAAGAAAACAAGCCAGACAAAAGTGATGCATGCACACCACCAGACACGACTCCCGCCAGATGAGGAAATCCACTCTACCTTTTCAAAGGTCTTCCCGGCTTGTTAAAATCCACTCGGGAACCTCACTTGCCATTGCTGCCTTAGCAATGAGGGCGGTTGCTGCCGGCATTGTGAGAGCTGGGACTTGGGGTTTTACTTCAGATCCAAGACTGGCTTCCTGAGCGCCCAGAGGACAGATTTGGGCGAAGACGAGTCCATATCCTGGGGCACATGCCACATTACTGCCCCAGAAATCCTTCTCCTCACTGTCTCCTTGGCACAGATAATTTATATGTCAATAACAATGTAAATGGGCATTTAATCCACCGAGTTGATAGCATCCACATCCCTCTCCGGCAGCCCCTGACTCCCATAAATCACCACAAACGTTGCTGGCAAAGCCGCCCTTCACAGTTCCTGTGAGTGTTCATCACAAGGGTCGCTCCCATCCTGGGCTGTCATCTTCCTTCCTGAAGTAACACCCATACCTGAGGAGAAAATGATCAAGAGGCATATTTATCTTTTGTGGGACGATACACGTTTAAGCTGTATTGGAACCACTGCCCGGAACCCAGACCAAGCAGCGACCAGCAGTCTTCCTCCGAGCCCCTCAACTCTCCAAAGCACATCCATGGACACATAACTAAGGGGACTTCGTAGCTCCCCAGTTCTGATCAGAGACACACAGTGAACCCTGCTCTTGAAGTAAGCCTGCTGCAGCTGGGAGTAAGTTTCCTTTCAAATCTGTGTGGGATGCATCATCTGTAGCAGCAGCATCGGTATAAAGCACCCAGGTATGGTAAGACAGGGAAGCAATGGTTATGAAGCAAAAAGGCACCATGTTCCCCCTTCCCCCCACCCCCGCCCCCTGCCAATTACAGCAGCGTATGGCAGGCAAGACACCAGGCTCCACTCGGAGGTGGAAAAGAGCTGGCTGGATTAGCTGAAGGCAGAAAGGCAACTGTGCCATGGGGTTGCGTTCCTGCCTTGGAACCTGCAGACTGAGCAGGCACCCAGTCACCTTCCAGCTGACGTCACAGAGCTCAAAGGGACAGGGAAGGGGGAGGAGGGAGCTCCGCACCATGGAAAACATTTCTCAGTGGGTGTATCCTTCCAGAGACAGTTTGAGAGGTTGGGATATATATATAATATATATATATATTATATATATATCAAAAATACATTAGGGAATCCCCAGAAACACACTTCAATAAAAACAATTACAAATACCTCCTCCCATAGGACCAGTACCACTGGGAAAGAAAGAAAAAAGGAGGAAAAAGCCCCTTACTAAAAGACACTAGTCTCTGCCAGCACCTCTAATCAATGCGCTAGCCATTCTGCGATTCAGACCGCGCCAGCCTCCGGGAAGAGCTGTGGCCAGATCCGGCCACAGCGGGTACGAGACAGAAGCCCTCAGACCCTCCCTCGCAGCTGTCCTGTCCGGTGGCTACTTTGGAATGAGGCCGAAGCCACCCCCCACCCCATCACAAAAGGCTTCCACAGGGCTCTGTGCCAAAGCAGGTTAAAAGGCAGTGGAGAGACTCAGTCACAAAGGATTTGTGAAAAGGAAAAGGAGAAATGCTTCTCTTGGGGAGTAAAGCTGCAGAAAGGTTGAAGGCTTGGGCTGCACCACATGAAACAGTCAGAGCAGGTTTCTTCAAGTGAATTCCCAAGTCACAAGGATCGATGAAAGCAAAATGTCCAGAAGAGAAGCGCCCTGTACAACCCAGCATGTGCATTACAGGCAGCAAAAGTGAGGCACCCTGCTGGCCCAGGGAATGTCTGAGCTTCCAGAGAGAGCTTAGACATCCTCCTGTTGCCCATCACCACCATCCCCATTGCCCCTTCAAGGGGTCCCTGGCAAAGATGAAACCCATGCTTTCTAGCTCCAGATCACAATGCAAACAAACTCTGGCAAAATGGCTCCAGCTATGGCCTTTTTTTTTTTTTTTTAATCAAAATAAGACCTCAAGCTAGAGTTCAACTCTGCAACTAACTCGTTGTGTGACCTCGTACAAGACTTCAAGTCTCAGTGTTCTCATCTATAAAGTGGGGATAATGAAAGCACCTAAGAGTGAAAAGATCAAGATCACCTACTTGAATCGGTGATAAAAAGATAGTAACTGCTCACACACACCAAGTGCCTTCCATGTGCCAGAATTTGTCTACTATTTTCCATTACTGATTCAGTCAACAGATCTCTGATAAAGGTTTGCCTTGTGCCTTTTATCTGTTTCTACAAGGTTTTTAACCTTGTGTTGGGGGAGGACAAAATTAAAGATAAAAACAATCAAGTGACTTGCCTAAAGTCACACAGTTAAGAAGTAGTGAGGCTGGAATTTGAACCAGGTCTGACCTCAAAGTCCTTGTCTATTTCTAGGCCTCTCTGACTTTTCCCAAGCAACCTGGGTCAAGTTGACACTTTTTACAGCTCCCGGCTCTCCTTATGAATAATAATGAGAGAAAAGAGGCTGTGCCAAAGGGTCTCCTATTTGGAAGGGTCTTCTCCAGGAGGATACTTCATTCACTCTGGGATCGCTCCATATCTGAGAATAGTTCTGCCCTCTGGACCAGGCCCCAGCACTCTCCCCGGTGAGACCCTGTCACATCCTATCATGCCAGCCGTAGCACAAGCCCCATGAGCACAGAGGACAGACGTGCTCACCACAGACATCCCTCCCCCATCAGAGGGGAGTGGGAGATGGTTCAACACCTCCTGAAAGCCTTTTGTTTTTTCTGGGAGTCCATCTTCACCAGTTCTGAGGTTTTGACAATCTTGGTGCTGAAGTGGAGGCAGGGAAAAAAAAAAGGGAAGAAGCAAGGATGCTGTTGTCAGCTCGCTGCCATATCCAATCTGTCTCCTGAATTGGGGGGGAGGGAAGGGGATACTTCTTGAGAGCAAGTTCTGCTGTAAGAGCTGCGGTTTCTAAAATGGCCAGGAAAACTTCAGGAAGTTCAACCACACTGGAATGAAAAAAAGCTGTGGAGCAGGACAAGCTAAGAGAACACTTAACTGGCTTGCAAAGAAGTCAACATGCTTGCTGAATGACACCTAGCTGCAACAATACATCAGTGTCTTCCTAGCTTCCAACCCCAAGTCAGCCAGCAGGGTGCAAGGGAAAGGGAAGAAAGAAAACTGGATCAGATTGCACTTTGGAGAGCTGAGGGAAGCAGGCAAGTCCTGGCTGCTTCACATCCAGAGCATCCCATGTTATTGACAATGCTCTGGGCACACTGTCGAGGCCCCAACCACTCTGATCTAAACAGTGTCCACAAAAGACTGCAACTTCCCACTCGACATCTATCCAAATCTTTCTTGCTTTCTGGGCAATCCCAGGAAGTACAGTTTGTAAACGATGGTTTGTAGGCACAGCCTAGGACATGGGGAGCCAGGAAAGGATCTAGTCTCAGCTGCAAAGACATCCTTCAAATGTCAGTTGGCTGAGGTGTCTTTCTGCAATAAAAAGCCATCCCCTATTAGTTACCAATTCGGAATTGTAGGTGTCAGACAAGTCACAGGTCTGGCCTCGCCAGGTGGAAAGTACACCTTCCCTGCCTGTGTGGTGGAATTTAGAACTCCTTTTTGTTTGTTTGTTTGTTTGTTTGTTTGTTTGGTTGGTTGGTTGGTTGGTTGGTTGGTTGGTTGGTTTATTTTGTATTGTTTTGTCAACACATCTTTTTAAATTTAACCCAAGTTTTAAAAAATTGCGCCAAGTATGATAGGCCTCTTCGCTCCCTCTTTCTCACTGTTCCTGTGACCCCCAAACCTACCTCCCCACATAGCGCCAAGAGTGGGGAAACTGATTTTAAACCTGGATTAAAGACTGGGGGTGCGATGGGTTGGGGAAGAAATGTGAAAAGGGCAAGCCTGACCTGTTTCATGTTAAAACTAGAGTTAAGCTTCTGAAACAAGGGCACGTCCGTCTTTCCAATGGTCTAATTAACACTCATCACCAACACAGCATTTTTAATTAGTCTTGGGTGCCAATAGGGGAAACGGAGGAGCTTCTTGGAAACCGAGCCTTTCATTAATCAATCAATAAATAAGTTCCGTAAGACGTAAGAAAGAGAGCCAAGGAGGTAAGGTGGTTTCCGGACCGAGTTTTTAATTTGGAGGCTTTTTTTTTTTTTTTTTCTCCCAAAGGAAACCCGCCCAAGCGGTCCGCTTCTGCTTAGCCGCTGGGCAGAGTTGACCCAGCCGCCAACCCCGGCGCCTTTATTTGCGCAGGGCGAGCGAGCGAAGCGTGCTCCCGCCTCTTCCCCAAGAAAAGAAAGGATCACACACAAAAATAAGTCTCCAGGGCCCCAGCTGGGCGGCGCAGGCTGCCGCTGCCACCGCCACCAGGGTCCCTTTGCCGGCAAGAAAGAAACCGGCTCAACGGAGCGCACACCCGGGAGGAGACGTGGCTCCCAGCGCTCGGGCGTCCCCTCCCAGCCCACCGCCCTAGTCGAGCCGCCCGCGGCTACCGGAGCGTGGGAGAGACCCTGGGAGAGAGGCCCGGCCTCGTTGCCCTCCCTCGGAGCCACCTACACGCTCGCGCGTGCACGGATAGGGATTGACACCGGCATAGTAGATACTCGCAGAAATACAGACATACACACACTCAGACTTAGACACACACATCCAGAAACCTACAGAAGCTCAGCTCCCACCAGCGGATGCACAGGGGCACGAGCAGTTACCAGATCTAATTCAGAGACAGCGGTGGCTTGAAAACAGAGATATAGACAGATCGCACACACGCGCGCGCTCACAGAGACAGACAAGCATACGCCCCCCCAACACACACACACGCACACACACACACACACGCACACACACACACCAGCGCTCCTCAGACACAAGACGCGAGCCCCGGAGAGGGCGTGCACGGATACCCACGCCAACAGCAAACAGAGGGACCCGGGCGTGAGGATACACCCAGCACACAATCACGCAGAGGGGGACCGCACAGAAACACGCGGGCGGAGAAAACCAGAAGCACGAGCACACGCACACGGAGACACACGAGCCTCCGGCTCGCACGCGCAGAGGCACACACAGCCACTCCGGCTGGGGGCGTGTGCAGGATGGCGAGAGGCCGGGGAAAGTGCGCCCCGCGGCTGGAGAACCTCGCCGAGCGCTCCGGTCCGCCTCTGCCGGGGAGGACTTTCCCAGCGCATCTCTGAACAAGGGCCCGCGGACCGTCGGCTCGCACCGGTCGCTGTATCTCTGTCCCCTGGGTCTCTGTGCGGCAGACGGGCGGCTCCGGAGGCCCGGTTCCAACGCCCCAAACGCGGAGAGGAGGTGTGGCCCGCGCCGCTCCGCGCCGCTCCGCGCCCGGTCAGCCTTCTCCCTGCCTGCAGTTCCCGCCCTGCCCTGGCCCCGAAGCCCAGCCCAGAGCATCCCCAAGTCGCCTCTTTCCTGTTCGTCCCACTGCCCGGCAAACTTTGCCGCGGTCGGTCCCAGACCCCGGGCAGCCCGCCCCAGCCCCGCCCGGAGAAGGTGGCGCCGGGGGCTCCTACCTGCGCCCACGCGGCTTCCCGGAGCCGCCGCCTCCTGACGGTCTCACACCGCGCTCCGGCCCGCGCTCCACAGTCGCCGCGCCGCTGCAGCCGCTCTTTGCCCTCCCGTTACCCGGGAAACCGCCTCCCCCTCCCTCCCGCCAGCCAACCAGCACCGTTCACTTGGCGCCTTGCAGCCAATGGTCTGCCTCGCCATCCCGTCCCTTTCCAGGGTCCCAAGCCCTTTCCCAGGCTAGGGGGACAGGAGAGGGACGCAAGGGCCGTACTCCAGGGCGGCGAGGACGTGGTGGCCCGCACCCTAGGAGGAAGGGCAGAGAAAGTCCTGCGGTTCCGCCGATTAGTGCCTGCCTTCGGCGGGCCAAACGTCCCTGACACTTTAAGAAAGACCCGCGTCGCTGAAGAACCTGAGTTCCTGTCAGGTTTCCTTCAGAGAGCTGTCCAGCCTCCCAGTGCAGCACCCAATGCCCTGCCTCCCGAGAGCTGTGACTGGGAGCAAGCTCTTTCCGACATGAAATTGAAACCTGCCTAGACGCCAAACCCAGTTCTGTCCTCTTGCACATACAGAATAAGGCTCCCAGGCCCGTCTTACAGTCAGATCTTCAGAAAGTAGAGGTTGTCCATGCTGTCCTCTAGATGACCCAGCACGTGACCGTGCGCCCGTGTGTGTAGTCAGATACCAGTCTAACCGTGGCTGTAAAATATACTTTTAGAAGTGACTAACACTTAAATCAGGAGACATTGAGTTAAGCAGATTGTCTTCAAAAATATCAGCCAGATATTCAAGGACTAAAAAGACTGAGGTCCCCTGAAGAAAAAAGAAGTGTGAGACCTCAGATTCAAGACTTGCAAAGTCAACTCTTTTCAGGTCTGCAGTCTGCTCTGCAGAATTTAGACCTGTCAGCCCCACAATCACGTGAGTCAAATCCATGAATGTCCAGCTGGTTTTGCTTCTCTGGTGCACCTGAAGAATGCAGTTCCTTCCCAGAATGATGAGGATTTGGCAGGCAAATCCAGAGAGAGAAAACAACCTGTGGCCGGATCTGCAGCCTGCGAGTTGTCCGCGCTTGTGTGTGTCTCCTAGTCACTCCAGGAGGGCGTCAGCTAGTTTTCACAGATGCGTTAGACCCAGCACTCCTTGCAACAACCTTTCAACTACAATAGGTGGGCATTCTGGAAATATTTGCCTAAAATAGTTTCCCTTTTCTCTGTGTTATGCCTCCTGTTTCAGGCCCCCTGGACACTAGCATACAGGGGGAGTGGAGCCGAGTCTAAAATCTCGCTCACATGCACGTGCATACGCATATACACACACACACATATAACTATTCCCACCTGCAAGACCATTTTTTGCCTCACAGTTAGGATCCCTTCCTAACTCTAAACTGGTCCTGAGAGGTTTATGCCCAGTTCAAGGACATTAGAGAAGCCAGAGTATGCCCTAATCTCCCAAGGACTAGAACTGCAAGGCTAGGAACTGTAGCAATTCCAAGCCTCAAAATATGCATCTTCTCTTGACTCCTTTTCTACTCACTTGCCTTCCTTGTGACTTCACACAGTTGCCAGTGCAAGTGTCTATCAGAATCCCAGCACAAACACCAATAGCCTCTTTAACTTGATTCATATTCTCACTAAATAATCAAATTGGTCTCAATTTTTTGGATCAGGTCAGGGGTCAATCAGCAGTGGGAAATAAGGAAAGGACCCTTGAAGAGCCAGGCAATGCCAGACATTTGTAGCTCCAGAAAAACGAGATAGGCCAAGTTGCTCAGTTATGTAAGCTTCTGACTCCTAACACTCCCTGCATGCACATCAATTTTCTTGTCTCCAAAGAGTGTCCACATTGCCCCTTCTCAGAGTGACTGAATCCTGAAGGAAGCATACTGTAAAACATTTTAAGAAATGAAAGTATTTTTTTTCTATAACTGGGAGAAAAGCTTCCATCTTACCTTGAGAACATTTGAAGGAAAAGTCTGGTCTTAGACCGAAGCAGGTCAGGTCTGCAGGTTTCAGCCGAGACATCTGCCTGTGCTGGACATAAAAAGGTGACATTCTAAACACAAAAAGTCTTCTCCCATATCCTTAACTGTCCCCAAACTGAAGACCAGGCCAGTTGGCCAGGAGAACATGAAATAGATGAACTATGTCTACGTTTTCTTTTTAAATTGCTAAGTATTATTTTTGAGAACCCAATATTAAGATGAATTCCCAAAGATAAGTTCCTTGTCAAAACAGGTTATCCTCTGATCTGGAATCCCATAGTGTTTTCTGCTGATCTCTATTATAGTTTTTCCCACACCATAATATAATCGTCTCTTTTCACATTTATCTCCCTAACTAGTCATTCATTTAACCATCATTCATTTGATCCAGCAACAAAAGTTACTTCCCAACAGGATTTTGAGATACAGCATGAACAAGAGAGGGAGGATCCCTGCTCTCTTCAAAGCAGAAGAAGATGGAAACTAAACACATATTTAGTCAAGATAATTCAAGGGAATAATCACAGCTCTGCAGAGAACAAAAATAGAAGAGTGTGATATGAATAACTAGGTGTTTGTAGGTGATAGTTGCACATGCCTTCTTTGAGAAGAAGAAATTTAAATTATGTCTGGCAGACAAAAGGGATACATCCATTCAAGGGTCAAGGGAAAGAATATTGCAGACACTTAGCAAACCCTTAGCAGACATCAGATCATATGGAGTCTCTGAGTTCATTGGTAGAAGGTTGGACTTTATTCTAGGTGCTGCCACAAGTTGTGGGAATATTTTGTGTTCGGAAGTGATCTGCAGTAATTTATAGATCACTCTGTCTATAACTTGAAGTATTAACAAGAATGGAAGGTGGGAGTTCGCCTAGAAGGTAATTGCAGAGTCCAGTCAATTGCAGAGTTCATCTGGCCTACTGGAGCAGGATGATAGCAATGGAGATGAAAACAAATGAATAGAGTTGAGAAATACATTGAAGCTAGAAGAGAAAGAATTCCTAGTGGCTTGGGAGTTAAGGAAAACAGAAATCATGTGTCATGTCTATTTTATTTTATTTTTTATTTTAAGTTACAAAGAGAGCTCCTTTAATGTGGGAATCAACTCCTTTTTCTCTTCCTAGCCATGCAACTTGGAAAGAACTAGATAGAATAGATGTTCAATGAACTTTGTATGTATGCATAGGTAGATGATTAGATGAGTGGATCCTTTGAAAATACCTGGTTCATATCCTCTGGGAAAAACAAGCCCAAAAATCCAGTAGGGACACAAGAGCATCCATGTTACCAATTTGATCTTCACCCACAATCTTTCTTTTAAAACATATTTCAATTTGTCTTTTACAACATACCAAACTAATCCAGCTCTATACTCCCTGATCTCTTCCTTCCCTTCCAGATAGACACCTTAAATTTACAGTTTGTGATTGTTTTCTTGTTCCTTCATTCATTTGTTGATTAATTTTGTTGAGTGCCTACACATGCCAAGAACTGTTGCATCTGTGCAGTATGATCTCACTAATGAGAACATGTGAAGAATCAGGAGATCTCTGAGAAGATAAAAGGATGACACAAAGATTTATAATAAAGGACATCACCTCTCAGGTCCTCATTCAAAGCCTGTACATTATTGGTTTGTTCACACTTTTAAGAGGCTGGTTATTGAGTTTCCAAGCCCACAACAAAACCAAGGAAGCTGATCCTTACCAGTGGGCAAACTGGTAATAATGAAAAGGAAGAAAGGACAATCTGTCAGTAGAAAAGGAAACCTTGTGAAAACCAAAACAATGGTACAAGCAATGTGGGACCATTTAGTGAATGAGCAATCCTATCCATTCATTAAGCTACATGGATCTGTCATAATGCTAACTCTGAATTTGAAAAAGATCTTAGAGTGAAAGGAAAATCTTAGTGTTTTAAAACTTCTCTTAAAAATTGGTTAAATGAAATTGAAATGGGCAAGCCCACATTTACCAAGAAAGTTCATGTATCAAAAATGACTTGAATTCTGGACAGGCAATATTTTATACTGATATAACTATTAATTATGATTTATTGAGCAACTCTAAGTGTGCCAAGCATTTTAAATATGATGTCAATCAAACCCCACTGTAACATAATGTAATAGGTACTGTTATTATCCCTCTTTTCTGAAGGAAAAAAAGAGGGGGAAAAACTGGCTCACAGGATTGAGTGAGTCTCCTTTGGTCACAAAGCTGATTAGAGATAGGTCTTTCACAACCAAATCAAAAGATGAAGGAGAGATAACACAATACCTACTACTCACTTCTTTTTTTTTTTTCCACTTAACACTTGGCACAGGTCTGAGCATATAGTCAGTTCTCGAAGAGGGTCTCAGGGTTCACACACCCATCATATTTCCCAGGAATTATGCCAACATCTGAACTGTACTGGAGAGTAAGGCAGAAACCCAAGATGGTATGAAGAATGGGTGACTCTATTCCATAGTTTTGCAAGAAGCAATTTACTGCAATTCTAATAAATATGACTTTATTCTGGATCTCTGGAAGCAACTAACATTTCACTCTTGAAAAAAAAAAAATAAGTGGCAGGTGACAGGTTAGAGGAGCGAAGATGAAGAAGTGTGAAGAAAAAGTTACCACACCCCCACTTATACTGTCCCATTTCCAAAACAGCCCACTGTCCTGATTTACAGCTATCCTTTGCAATTCCATTGCAGAGTGATGTCATAGGAGTCACATCACTATCCTCATCTGGTGGTGGTGACTTGGTATGGAGTGGTGATTTGGTGTGGAGTGACTTGGAACGGTGGTGACTTGGTGTGGAGAAGAGAGACAGGGGGGTGATGGTATTCTGATTCTTTTTCCCTTTTGCTCCAAGCAGGTTCTCCCCAAATTTCTCTTAGCACCCAGGAGTCCACTCACCCTACTGATAATGGGTTGAGACAAAGCCACATTGTTTGAAATGGAGGTTGGGAGGGAGCTTATTGTCAGCTCGCAAGGGGTGGAGGCAGGGGGTGGACTGACTCTGGTTCCTAGGCCTGGGTGGGTGGCAATTCAGCAAGCATGGGAGGATACTATAAAAACAGGCCTGCTGAGAAACACCCACGGTGGCATGAGTACATCAGTTAAGCTGTGGAAGAGTCAAATGTAGAGAAAGGGGCTCAGAGTGGAACATTCTAGGGAGGCTGGAGTGGGTAACAAGATGCAAGCACTATGTTTATTATTAAAATAATAATTAAAGACTTTTGTTCTGGGAGATATCTTAAGAAGAGGCATATGTGGACTGGATGTGGAGTCCAGCAAAAATTTTAAAGCAAATTCAATGAATATTTATCAGGTATCTGCTATATTCTATGCATGTACTATGCTCACTACTGGAAATACCCCAGTGAACATGATAGATATGTTTCCTTCCCTCAAAGAATTCATATTCTAGCCATCAAGGCTGTTATTAAACAGAAAAACAAATAAATAATCTGGGTAATTTTACATAGGGTTGGCTGCCGCAAAGGAAGGAAAACAGAATATGATAAATGGTTACTAAAAAAACTAAGAGAATAACATTTCATAGGATGACTGGGGAGGGACTCTCTGAGGAAGTGACAATTCAAATTAACCCTGAAGGTATGTAAAGACAAAAAGTTGTAAAGGTCTTCACACCACACAAGTATGACACTTTCAAGAAGTCAGTGTGAGTGAGATGGAGAGTGTCATGAGAGTAAGCCAGAGATGTTTATGCCCAAGGCAATGAGAAACCCTAGAGGATTTTTATTTTTTCCATTTATTTATTTGTTTGTTTGTTTGTTTGTTTATTGAGACTGGTCTCACTATTTTTACCTGTAGAACCACAGGCTCACGTTGCCCAGGGTACCACAGACTCAAGCAATCCCCAGCCTCAAATTACCAGGAAGCTGGGATTACAGGCATGTGCCACCATACCACGCTATATTTTTTTTGGAACTAGGTCTCGTTATGTGCCTGCAGCGAGACTTGAACCGTGATCCCTGGCCCTGGCCGGGGCTTCCAAGGCTTCCGCTTACAGGCATGCGCCACCATGCCCGGCTGGATTTTTAATAAATATGTATTCAGAAGTTTGCTTTGCTGGATGGGATGAGGAGAGGGTAAGTGAAGAAGCAGAGAGATCAGACAGCTAGGGGAGACACAATGGTGGCTCAGAGTGAAGATGGAAATAAGAGCACAGATTAAAAACATGTCTTGGAAAGAACCATCAAAGGAGAAAGAAAAGTCAAGAGGAACTTGGGGGGTTTTAGGAACCACCTACTCCTCTTACGATTCAAGCTTCTCTTTGAACATCTGCTCTGCCCTCTCTCCCCAGTGAAATTTCTGTTAATGCACTGAGTTTCCCTGAACATCAGCTGGTCTGCTGCCTGCCCAATCTCAAGGCTTCCTTCAGCCTCAGTTCCCTCTACTAAGACAGCCTGCCCAGGTCAAGTGTCAGAAGGGAGATCTGAATAGGTTGGGCTCCTCTCCTTCCATCACACCACCTACATGTTATCTCCTTTTTCCTGGTCAGCCTTCAGTGCTACAGCAGGTTGGGTAAAGTTCCCAAATCAAGGCATGGCCACCAAAGCAGTGTTGGCCCTAGTGGGTCAGCCCTTCTTGGCAGGTACTATGCAGATCCCAATGAGCAGCCCCAGAGCGTTCTTCACTAGCACATCCGTGTCTCCTAGAATTCTAGGCACTGCCCTAAGTTTTATATAATAACTCATTTAATCCTCACAATTGTCTCACAAATAGATTTTTATCCCTATTTCAAAGAAAAACAAAAAGGCACAGAGAGGTCAAGTAATTTTTCCAAAATCACATAGCTGGTAAGGGGTTTAGTTGAGATTCAGTTTCAAGTGGGCTGACCATCAAGGTCCCAGTCTAAATCACTGTTGAAAACATTTCTAAGCTCTACATTGGACATAACTGAGAAGAGTTCTTGAACACAATGTTTTTATTTAATAATTTATATATATATTTCACATAATTTTGTCCCTGGGGGTCACCCACCACCTCCCCTCCCCGACCACTCCAGCTGGTCCCCACCCTCCCATTGTGTACTTTCATTTGGTTGTCCATATAGTAGTGAAATCATTTGGTTTCTGTCTTTTTTCTATCTGGCTCGTTTCTGCTAGTATGATTTCTTCTAAGTGCATCTAGGTTTCCATAAATTCATCAAATTTGTCATTTTTCATTGATGAGTAATACTCCATTGTGTATACATACCACATCTTTTTCATCCATTCGTCTGTACTGGGGCATTTGGGTTGTTTCCATGTCCTTGCAATTATAAATAGTGCTGCAATAAACATCCGAGCACAGGTGTCCTTTTGTACCCACATTGAGGTCTCCTTTGGGTAGATTCCCAGAAGTGCGACTGCTGGGTCAAATGGTAATTCCATTTTCATTAGTTTGAGTGTCCTCCATACTGCTTTCCATAGTGGCTAGACCAGTTTACATTCCCACCAGCAGTGTAAGAGTGTTGAACACAATGTTGAAGACTTATCTTACCACTATTACTACTACTGATAATGATGACGATGGTTTTATCTAATAAAGCCAAAAGGAGACTATTACACTGCCTGATTTAACTTCCAGACTGTCCATTTATCAGTTATGTGATCTGGGTAAAGAATAATAACTCTTTTGAGAAACAAGTTTCTCATCTAAAAAGTCATCTGATAACATCTATCATACTTGTTTCACAGGCATTGTTTGTAAGACAATCAAGATGCTATAAGGAAAGGATAAATTAAGAATAAGATTCTTGGGGAGCAAAGAGCAATGGTAGAGGGAGTTGGGGGGTGAGGAAAGGAAGTCTAAGGGTTCTGCTAAGGAAAACCCCATGTCCAGAGGCCTGGAGATGCAAGAGGAGATGCGGAAGTGGGTGGTCTCAAGTGCCATGCTTCCTTCTAAAGATAACCAGGAATCCTATAATGAATTTTAACCAGGAGGAGTAATGTGACCAAATGGCCAGCAGGCAGACTAATCCTGAGCAAAGAAGACTGCAGACGGGGAAATGGGGTGGTCCTTGCAATGCAAGTAGAAGCAGGTGAGAACACAGACAGAACACAGAAAATTGTAGGCAGGTTACCAAGAGAATGTGGGGGAGTCCAGCAACTCTACCATCTAAACAAAAATGGGTGTGTCCTTCCATACTTGGTGTGATGGTTGCTTTCACTCCATATCTGAACAGTGTCTGTTTCCTGGGTGTGTGACTCTCTGTTGACACTTTGTTTGTCTAATTTCTTAAAGGAAAGTTCTCAGCTTTGATGGTATGGCCTACCCACCTTGGTTTCCAGTGTGTGGCTCACGACCTCTCCTGGGAAGTAGGCGTGAGGCCTCTGACTGGACTATTTTGCATAGTGCCTTGGGAGTATTTGCATTTCCAGAGTCCAGTTTCTACACTGAAAGGGGGTAGATTTTTTTTTTTCTTTTTGTCCTATGGCACCAGATGAAAGTCGCCTGGAAATCAATGCAAATTCCTTTCATCTCACTA
The DNA here is from genome assembly GCA_004024945.1 of Uropsilus gracilis. NCBI lineage: Eukaryota > Metazoa > Chordata > Mammalia > Eulipotyphla > Talpidae > Uropsilus > Uropsilus gracilis. The sequence goes on along the minus strand of PVHY01002145.1, from coordinate 52,454 downwards.
TGTGGCCAGTGGCCTTACTACTCAAAGCCCAGCAGGCTGAGCAGGGACACAGAAAAAAAACACCCTGCTTCTGTCTTTTTGCACAGGTTTCAGGCTGCCTCCTGGAGGGTGCTCACACACACATGTACAGACACACACATGAACATATGCACATACATGACACTGTACCCACCCAGCATCCGGGGCCCGCCCTCTCACATAAATCCTTCTTCAAGGCATCTTTGATGATACCACTACATGTCTTCTCCCCCAGGGATTGCCTGATGGAGGCCTTCATATTCCACATCCTCAAAGGAAATTTAAAAAATCTTTCTGGGTCAGAAGGTTAGCTTTGTGAAAAAAAAAAAGAAAGAAAAGAACAAAACCAAAGTTGTACTGTTTGTTGGAAAAATAAATCAATGTAATGCTGTCATCATGAATCGTTTTGCCTCCCTTTATCTGTGAAAATCTCCCATCAGGATGGGATGCTTGATTTCCTGTGATGTATAAGTGGGTTCAGGTAACAGCACCCTGAACTTTGAAGGATCTCTGCATCTAGCAACTCTAGGTCTCTAAGACCTGATCTTTCATTAGTTTTTGTTCTGAGAAGAGTTTTTAAAGGTTCAGTTTGAATTTGAGGATAGAAGCAGGAGAGGTGAATGATTTTTTAATGTGAGGACTATAATGTGTACTGTAAGGTTTTTTATTAAAAAAAACTTTTCTAAAGTAATAGTAAACACTATGAGTGAGGGCAGAGTGGGAAAATTCAACAAATATGTATAAATATCTTATTCTGTGAGTATTGCATTAGGCTAGAGTCACTGGCATGATAAATACATAAGCAAAATCCTGGCTTCATGGACAGTAACTCACTGAACTAGAAATGTGCACACAAGATAGAATGTATTAATAGTCTCAAAATGTGGACAATTGTGCATTTATAGATGTACAAGACTATAAAGTTGTTGGAAGATTAAAACATTTAGGAAAAAATAAACCCTACAAACATAATAGTATGGAAATAGTTAGATTAATTATGGTCTGCTTTTACAACTGAATACCATGCTACTCTTAAATTAATGTAGAAGATCATTTTATCAATGTGAGAAAATGTTAACATAAATTGCTTTACACCAAAAAAGTAGGTTACAGAAGAATAGGTAAAATGTGATTCCATCTATATAAATTGGATGGCGAAAAAATAAGTGAAAAATAAGTTATTACTTAACTTAGCAGTATTTATTGAGCAATTATTATGTACCAGGGCTCTGACATAGAAGTGAACAATAGCAAAATCCTTTCTCTTGTGGAATTTGTGGTGGTTATCTTTGAATGATAGAGTATTGGATAAATTGTCTCTTTTGCCATTTGTTTCTCTGTACTAGCTATGTCTTCTAAACTGATCATATATTGCATTTTCATTTACCTTAAATATAACTTTAAAAATAAATGTTGGACATATGCTCATAGGTTGTAAAATGGGCCTTAATTAAAGCCCACCTGTTATCTTATTAAAGACTCCCTTCAAGGAAATAACCCAGGATGGCAAAAACTAAGCAATACTGGAGACAGAGACCAGTATTGAAAGGAAGATGTCACATCTGTAGCCTGAATCTAGGGTGAAGCAGACAGAAAACCAAGATTGGAGAGTAAGCACAAATCAGATGTCAAGGAAGCCACCATTTTGCCATGAAGAGGACTGAAGTGAAGTGCCCCAATCTCCTCTTAGAGTTGGTTCTAAGGTAAAAAGGGGACTAGCAAGAGCTAAAGGAATAGGGTCAGGTAGGCATCTCCAGACACTTCCTTAAATACGCCCACCGCTGGATAGATAGCAAACACTGAGAACTACCCAAATGGTCAATGAAGGAATAGTTATTTCAGCTCATTAGTACTTGTCCTTATAAATGTGACCAAATGGTATATTTTCACAATGGACTATTATTCATCAATCAAAAAAGACAAACATATCTTTCACAGCAACATGAACGGAGCTAGAAGGAATCATGTTAGCGGAAATAAGTCAGAAAGAAAAAGAGAAATACTGAATGGTCTCACTTACATGAGGGATATAGGGAAAACAAACAAATAGACAAGAAAAAATTTAAATTGTCAACAGAACTGAAGCATGAGCAAGAGAGGGGGAGGAGGATAAAATTGGGGGAGGGGTGGGCACAAGAGATTAAGATGGTTCACGTGTGATAAGGTGGTGGGAGAACCTCGGAGTAGACAATCGTGTAAAATATATAAGTGTGTGTGTGTGTGTGTTTGTATACAATCAGTTTTTAAAGATAAAATTAAAATAGATAACAACTAAAAATAATGTGACCAAAGGAAATTTTGAGGCATTAACTAAAGACTGTTTGTTTTTTGCCCTCAAAACTTAAAAAGAATTAAGTGGAAAGCATCAGGTGGTGATTGGGTATCTGAGAATTTCCATGCACTCATCCACACCACCCCTCCCTTTCTTATACCCTAAAGTCAAGACCCATAAGGAGGATATGATTTTTTTAAAACAGGGTTGTCCTAGAAAACTGACCACAGATTAGAGGTTTTCAGAGGAAGAGGGAGAGGTGTGAAGTGGAGGCTAGGGGTGGGCAGATTGGAGGGAGAACACAAAAGACTCCGGTGGAGGATGATGGATGATTCAGTGATAAGAGAGCTATGGTGGCTACAACTGAGGGGGAAATCCTTGCTCATGTCAAAACATGAGCAAGGATGTAATATTATAGTACTTCAAGAAGCAATGATAACAATTAAATAAATTGTACCAAATATATCAAAATAAATAAAACACCAATTAGGTAAATGAATAATATTAAATATAAAAAAATTAAAACAGGGTTGAGGGGGGAGACCCATGCCTCACTTTTTTAGGAATGCTCATGGAGACTGGCCCCATCACCCTCACCCAGTGTGGCTTAACACAGTGGAAATAAGTGGCAGGACAGCATTAGACAGAGCAAATGCAGGGTGGTTCCTATGAAGCCCCGTGTGCATACACCAAAGCATGATCAATTTTCCAGAATTTGCCAGAAACATGAACAAGGGTTAAAAGGAGATGACTCTGAGGACATCTCAGGTAGGGAACAAGGAAGTAAAGAGTCTTAGAGCAATGACTTGGAGGTCACAGCCAGCCCACAAACACCTCAGTGGAGGCTGGCATGAATGAACTCAGCCATAAAGGAACAGAGAGGGTCTGGATCTTCCTCAGCAAAAGCCAACATCAGCCAGTTGACTCCAGACCTATTAATTCTCCTGTTTCTTTTCAGATCCATCCCTACCTTCCAAGTACCTAATCACTGCCCTCTCTCACAGGGTCACATTTCCTAGGCAACTCTGCCACTGGGTTGGCCAATATGAGGTCCTAGAGAAAACTGAGCATAGGAGCTAGAGAAGAGCTGTGGTATTTCTCTGTTATGGCTTGTATCTGATGGTTGTCTCCTTTGACTCCCTCTAGCTGGTGCCAAGTGGCCCCTCCATGCAGCCTCAAAGCTCTAGGCAGACAGCTGCTGTCATGGCTCCAGCCAGAGGGTCCTAGCTTCTGGGCTTTGTAAATGACCATTTTGCTGACTTCCTCATAACTGACCTTTCGCTTAGCAGCTTTTGCATATGCAATGCAACCCAATTTGCATTGATTGAACCCAATGCATCACCTTTGGTTTTGACTATGCTTTCCTAACTGGACTTTAGTTAATCAAGATCAGAGCCTCCCTCACCCCCATTGAGGTCTTGAAGTCATGTGAGATGCCTAGAAATTCTCCACAATCCCAGAGGGGAGAAGGGAAATTGAATCAACTGACTTTATCCAACAGAGACCTAGGAAACCCATGGATGATTAAGTTCCCATGCCATTGGCCAACTGAAGTGAGGTTTTTGTTTATTGGTTTTAGCATTCAGTTATAGAGAGCTCAAAAAATAGTTTAAATTATAGAAAAATAAAATGACCACCTTCACATCTAAATACGTACCTTGTGGAATTTCTGCTCATTACATTATGTATAAACATCAAATGGATACTTGCCATAACCATGTGGACAAAGACAAGGAGAGGAACAGGCAAAAGAATTCCTTGGAATGGGATGAAAATAAAATATGGGAGTTTTAAAAAGTGTGTTATCTATTTCAAAAGGATATGTTTTAAAAGAAAATTTGCATGGGTCACCATATAAAGCAGATAACTCCTCTGTTCCAGTGTCAAAACCTTGGCAAATGGTTGATATTTTCACTCTGGAGCAGCACCAGGTAAATAGGGACATTTTTACTATATGGAAAATCTGACAGAACCTGAGGTGTAAAGTTAAAAATACAGGCAAGCAGCAAAGAATAGCAGAGGTGTTAAGAAATAAGCATCAGAAACAAGTGTTAGAACCTTCCTGAAGTCACACCATATTAAACTAGGTCAGTTGGAAGGTTATCACACAAGACTGAATGGGGTTGCAAAACCAAGCTGTCCAAAGAAAATGAGGTTTGTCCAATTTTGGGTTTCTTTCCTTATTGGGGGCCCTGTCCTCTCCCACACTAGTCCTTGGGAATGGTAATCCTTTACTAGAGAGATTAACTCAGACCATATGTACTCAGACTCAGCAAGATGGATTAATGGGCTCTGCAGAAAATCTTGAAAAGATGTTTAAGAAATAATATGGTCAACAGAAGACAGTCCAGAAGCAGAAGTAGTCCTGACCATGGATTTGGATCTTGACAGTCCCAAGTTTGATCTCAGCTGACCACATACTAGACACATGACCCCCCAAGAGATCCTTTAACCTCTCTATGCTTCAGACTTTCCATCTATGTATGGGGATAATATTAGGACCTACCCTAAAATTCTGAAGGGTAGATATTATTTGGCTGGTAAATTGCTTAGAACATAAGTATGTGATATGTATAACTATTTTTGGACTCAGAGTTAAACTCAAGTTTTTTAGAACAAATTAAATTTGTCAGATGAGCCACAGACCTTGTATGAGTCTCAGTGGAAGAACATGAAATTCACATGCTCCTGTTAAATATTTCTTGTGGTCCCTATTAACTAGAGAGGTGGAGGGAAGAGAAGAGGGTGAGAAAACAGAAAATAAAAACCATCATAAAAATGAAGATCCAAGGTGGTCTTTTATTGAAGTGACATAGAAATGACATGGTAATGACATGGGAAAAACACAAGTTCCAGGTAACAAATGATTTTGAATAATAGGTACTTCCGATTGTTTACTCAAAAGTTCACAAGTCTTCGGCAGATCGAAGACAAAAAGGACTTTTAAGTCACTCAAAGTAAAAGAAAAGACCCTGGGCCCCTCACCCTGCCTCTCAGCACCAGGTAGACATCCCTCAAGTAAGCATCACTTCCAATTCCCAACTTGTGGCTCATCTATCCAGCCTGTGGCTCTCCTATCCATCCTACAGGGAGGAAGACAGGATTTGGCTGGGCCAGGAAAGGTCCAGGTGGGAAAGAACAAATTGGGGTCTTTACATTCCTGATCCAAGACTGTTCTTGCCCATGCTTTGTAGCATTTCAAAGTGTTAGGAAATCTCCTGAAAATCGAATGGAAATTTAGACCTTCCCCAGAAAAATGCACAGATGCAGACAGATAGCATTTCATATATGATTGTAGGGCACTTGTGAAGATGCCTGAACTTTCTAAGGTCTAGAGATAAATTGGCTCACGCCAAAACTTTTCAATGCTTGAATAGGAAAAAATTTAAATAGCATTCACTTGGGGAAAATGATAGTGTAAACATGCAAAAACATACATATACACACCCCACACATTCTTTCTGTAGCAGAGACCAGCTGCTTCCTTTACCAGTGTTTTCATGATCCTGAAAAATTTCAGGGACTCATGTGGTAAAGTCAAACTCCTACTCGCATTACAAAATCCAATCACTCCCCCATGTAATGGACTTCCCCCTAAATGTTTACCACTCTCTGACATCCCCCAGGCACACTCTAGTTTCTCCTGCTAACCATCTGGGAGTCAAAGCAAGTCTTCTTGCAGAGCTGTCAAGGCAGAGGCAAGAGGTTACATAATTCCAATTAGCAGAAGCCCCACTGCCTCTAAACAGCTCCCTACCACTTCATCATCTTTCCCCTCCAAGGAAATAATCACAATTGCCACCAACATCCTAGAAACAAAAGCCGACAGAATAAACATGGTGCTCACCCGGCAGACCCCAGGATTAAAATGTAATCTCAAAATAAAGTCTAATAACTTTCCCCCTTTTGAACACACTTGGAATAAAATTAGCATATAAATCAAAGCTTAATTAGGACATTGTAACAATGAACAGCACTGGCTGGTATTAAGGGTTTCAGGCCCAATATGATGCATCAAATAAACACCGTAATTAGAGAACAAAATCAGGGCGGTCTCCTGGTAATCAATCACCCAGCTAGGTTCAAGCCTTTCAACTTGAGGGTCACTTCTGTTTTCTATCTTGTGGATCTAGCCTTCTAGGCAGTTTTCCCCCAAGAGACTTCATGCATCTTCCAATCTTGGTCTCTGGCATATCTCTTCAGCTGTTGGCTATCCAAGGGAGGAGTCTTAGCACTAAACAGGATGGAAGAGACATGCAGGTACTCACAATAGCCATGGGCTCCAGAATGTAGTGATTATTCATGCTTTACACTGTACAAGATCCTTTAGCTTCTGGTTCTATCCAGCCCTGACAAATACATATCTGAGGAAAAAAGTCAGGAACCCTTCAGAAATATCTCTTTGACTTTCACTATGCTCCCAACCACACTGACTTCCTTACACACACACACACACACACACACACACACACTCACATACACACACACTTCAAGCAAATTCTTGTCTCAGGGGATTTGTACAAGCTGTTTCCTCTCCCTGGAGTTTTCATCTTCCACTTGGTTCTCTTACTTCATTCAGCTCTTTCTTCTAGAATTCTACTTCATCAGAGAGATTTTCCTCATGCTTTGTCGATGAACATCTCCTATCACTCTTCAACCCTCTTAGATGGAGAGTTTGAGAGACCACAAAATAGCACCCTTCACCTCATGTTAGCTCTGATCCAATAGAAAAATAAGACAGAAGACAAGGCAGATGGGAGAGCAAGAGGTCACCTTTATTTCCAACAGACTTGACATTAAAAAATGATATTTAAACCTGTGGACAAGTAGACTTCTGGGTACTGACCTGCAAGGCAGGCAGGTGGAACCACCCAGGTCATCTTTTCACATCCAGGAGCACCTGAGGGGAAAGACAAAAAAACAGAGGAGGCTTGTGCTTGGTGCAGAGAAGCCGAGATCCCTCCCCAGGAAAAAGCTGAGCATCTTGCCAGGAATCCAAAAGAGGTATCACAGACTGTGGCCAGAGGGACCCAGTCCGGTGGGGGAGACAAATGCATAAATAACTGCAGTGTGGGCTAGACCTGTCTCCTGTGTCTTGACTAACCTACAAAGATTTTCCTTTCTAAAACTGTGTGTGGTTGGTAACTGTCCACCCACCCTGAACCTAATATGAAACTAAGCGTAATAACTCTATCTTATCTACAATAACTCTATGAAGCTGTTGCTAGTACCAGTAGTCCCATTTCACTGATGAGGAAACTGAGGCTAACAAAGATAAATTACATAGTGGAAGTCCCACAAGTGGTAAATAGTGGAGCTAAGATTCAAATCCACGTCTAATACCTAAGATGGATAGCTTTAGCTATTCCTTCCTGTCCTGTCCATCCCTGTCTCTTCCTCAGGTTGCCTCTCCCTGGACATGTCAAGAGCAACATATGAATAAGCAGCTCCCTCAGTCTTCATCCCTTTCCAGGAAGGATTGCTCACCAAAACTGCTCTCATCTCCCTATCCTGTTTTGTGTTATTCCTTCTTCATGGAACCCTCTCCCCCATTCTGCAATCTGAACTGGGAATCCCCCATTCCTGACATCTGAAATGGGGCCTGAAGAATAAGTAAAAGCTAAAGTGACTATTCTGAAGCAAAGATTGGGCCAGGTGAGATGATTCAATGAAAGGAACAACACCTGCAAAAGTCCTAAGAAGTTGCCTAGGAGAAACCATCTGGAGGCCACACAAATTAGGGAGAGGAGAGGGGAGGGTCCAGCAACAGGCTGGAGATGTGTGTGACAGCATCAGACCTGGCAGGTACCTGTGTGCCATCTCAGTGGTCCTTATCCTTGGTCTTCCCCAAGGGGTTCTACCCTTCTGAAGAAATATTTTCAAATCAAGGGTCCCCTGTGGATGGATAGTCCACTGTGTGTAAAAATGCAGTCAATGTCTAGAAAACCTCATCATTAGCCCACATGGTCATTTGGAGAGTGTTCTCTTATGGACACCAGGAACCATTATTGTAGGTGTTGGGGATATTCCTCCTGGAGTATATCCAAATCACAGGAAGAAGGGAAGCATTTCTTAAGAAGCTAGCATAGGATAAATCACTTTTGGCTGCTCCATAAAGTGAACTTTGCTAATAGAATTGAGAGTCATGAAATGAATGTCTACAGACCTGTAATTCATTCTGCATAACATTTATACACTCCACTCTGTTGAAGTCTTGTTAAATGACTTTAGTCAGCACAGCTCAGCCTAAACTGGAGTTGGAGAACTAACACAGATTGGTTCAAAAAAGCCTCTGGAGGGCATTTCAAAATCTGCCTGCATTGCCTCTGTTGTTTTTTTTTTTTTCCTCTTATCTCTATAGAATGAGACAGGTGGTATCATCGTGCAGTATCACTGTGACATTGGTTTCTCCTCACACAAGGACAAAAAACAAACTCCTTTACTCTGTCTACAAGGTCCTACATAATTTGATTGTCTTCATTTCTGATGCTACTACTTTCTCCTCTCACTGCTGCAAACTACCCTTCTCTGTGTAGCTCAGGTAAGCCAAGCTTATCCCCATCTCAAAGCCATCTGTCTTGCTGTTCTTCTGCTGAAATGCCATTCCCTCAGATGCTCAGAAGGTAGTTCATCACAAGGATGGTTATAACAGGAGTGGTCACAACTTAAAATGCCACCTCTTCAAGGATTACTTTACGGGTTACCTTTAACACTTGTCACTCTTTGAAATTAACTTGCTTTCACATTTTATTTGTTTTTCATTTTACCCTTCTGAAATACAAGCACCATTTAGAGAAAGAACCTTATCTTACCACTACTGAAGAACGTTGACCATGGAAGCTACATGTGTAAGAGAAAAGGCCTGGGTCACAGCTTGGAGGAAAGCTGCTAGATAAGCATGAAGAATCATGTTGAATTTGAAATTTCACATGCTTCAGATTTTTTTTTTTCTATCAAAAAACATTTCCTTAACTAAACACCTTTTGGACACTTTCTTCTATATTATTGGTACTTTTCTAGTAGATCAGTAGCATCTCATATCATGGATAGACATCCTTTCTCTGTTCTACAAGTAGAAATTATTTTCTTGTGGTGAATTCCTCATCTTTTTCCTTACTTATAGCACCTTTCACTGTGCAAAGTTTGAATATTTTTATTCAGTCAATTTTATCAGTCTTTGTATCTGACTAGCAATTTTGATATATTTTAATTTTGAAGGCTTTCCCTACATAAAGAGTATAAAAGACATTCTACAGTATTTCATTTGGGTTCTCTTATTTCATTTTTTTTTTCTAAATGGTTGTCACAATGATATTTAAATTATTTCTTGTGGCACACACACACACATTACATCATTATCTACCCCAAGGTTCTCCTTAACACCCCTTAATGATCTTAATCTTTTGTGCCCTCCCCCTCCCGTTTTCTTTCCCCTGCCCCTCTCTTGCTCTATGGTTCGGTTCTGTCGGCAGTTTTAAATTTTTCTTATCAATTTGCTTTTTCCTAAATCCCCCATATAAGTGAGACCATCCCAAATTTTTCTTTGCCTTTCTGGCTTATTTCTGCTAACATGATTCCTTCTAACTCCATCCATGTTGTTGCAAATGATGTAAGGTTTTCTTCTTTGATGTGTAATATTCCACTGTGTAATATTCCATTGTGATTGATGCATAATATTTCATTGCATAATATTCCATCTTTTTCAGCCATAAAATGCCACTTTTACTCCTTGTGGATGTCCATGGTTTCTGTCCCGGAGATCATTCCTTCAGCACTGGTGCCACTGTAAGTCACTACAACTTTCCAATTTGTGCCAATATTTAGTATGTGGTGTCCCCATATATCCTTCTGTTCTCAGAGTATTCTGGTTGTTCTTTTATCTGTATTCTTCCAGATTAATTTCAGATTAAAGTTATTTGATGTTCACTGAAAAATACCCCACTGGGTTTTTTTTCATTAGGCCAAATGTATGTACTATTTGGAGAACTATTATCTTTACATTATTGAGACTTCTCATGCAGAAACATGGTATGTTCTATCACTGATTCATGTCTTCTCTTGTTTTCATAAGTAAAGGTTTATCATTTTCTTTGACATTCATTCCTGTGTATTTTATGAGTATCATTGTTATAAACAATGATATGCTGCCTAAGCATTACTACTACACCCAAGGTTACTGTTAGTTTGTATAGTTCTCTTATATACAGCACCTCAAGTTGCTAAGAACAAATCTTCTAAGATAGTTTCAACCACTCTCTGGGACTGTGTTCAAATGATGGTCTTGTACCTTTTCCTCTAGGGTTTGCTCCAGTCATTTTCATCTCCTATCCCCTTGCCAAGGCTGGAGCTCCAGCACCAGGAACCAAGAGACCAGGTTCCCAGCATTGTCTCTTTGTTTACTGGAAATGTTTTATTATTGGGCCATTCAGTGTGTTATCCACTGCTCACTTCTAAAACTCTTTATATCTTAACATTTTCCTTCTCTCCACAACTTACCAGAAGTCTTAATTAGAAAAAGATGTTGAATTCTCTGAAATGTATTCCAGCCCTCGTGGAGAAAGTCATATGGTTTTTCTCCTGTAATCTGTTAATAAAATTAATTCATTAACAAATTTCCTAATATTGAGCCATATTGGATTTTTTGGAACAAATCTCTACTCAGTCATGGTATGTTATATTTTAGATATTGTTCTGGATTTGATTTGCTAAGGCTTTATATAGAATTATTTACATCTACTTTGGTAACCATATGCAGTTATTTGGGGCCAGTTCTCTTGAATGTTAGAAAAACATGATGTGGAAATTATGGATTCTCATGATTTGGTGGTTTATTAAAAAAATACACGACAGAAGGGGACACAATTTGAATGCATGTCTGAAACTGGTGGTTAAGCCCTCTGCCAAATCAATCAATCTACTCTCTCGCCTTAGAGGTGTTACCCTGTCCTGCTGAACCTCTGGAACTAGGAAAGAAAACTGGAACAAGTGAGAGATTTGTGGTTTGTTGAATTTAATTCTGAAGGTTCTGAAGAGGTGTTCAATCATAACAGAGGCTAAAATGACAAGAAACCCAGATGGTATCCAAATATCTAATGGAACCTCTCTGAGAACTAGCCAAAAAAGAAATTGCAGCAGAAGAAATTGTGGATTCCTCCTTTAGGAACTGACAGCAAAGAAAATTTTATCTTGGAATTTATTTTCTCAACAGGCTTTTAATAATGAAAGTAATGTTCAAATTTGGAATGTTTTATATTAATTTGTTCATTGTATATATTTTCTCACACTAGAATAGATGACATGGTTGGATATAATTTCAGGTGCAGCATAAACTATAAGAGCAAATTTGGGGATGATATAAAATGATCTCCTGTGATCTGGAGTGGAAATGCTCAGCTATGATCCATCAGAGGCTACCTTGTTTACCTGACCTCAGAAGGACATTGAAGAGCAGGAATAGAAAATAGATGATGAGCCTCACAAAGGTAAGACCCAGGCTCTCTTGGTGAGGAAAGCCGTTGCTTGGCTGATGCTGCGCTTGACTACTAGAGTCAGTGGCTTAGGACAGAACAAAAGGAGGCAAAGGCAGAGCAAGGGACAATTCACCTCCCTGTGCCCAGGAATTCATCTTCCCCACTCCCTGTCAACCTCACCCACTACCAAAGGGTAATGAATGGGTGACCTGATAGGGCATCAGAATTTCAGTGGGAATTTTTTAAATGAAGCTAATTTTCTTTAAAGATCAACAGCTATTTACCAACTTCTCTCTTCTGCTTCTAAATTCTAACTGGGATTTCTGTCTTTAGGAAAATATGATCATGAATTTCATTTTCTCAATCTTCTGTACACCTGCAAAACACTCAGTGCAAATCATATCTCTGCCTCCCTACTTCCTTTCTCCCTCTCAATCTGAAAAAGATAGATAGATAGGTAGATAGATAGATAGATAGATACATACATACATACATACATACATACATACATACATAAATGATACATACATACAACACATACATACATACATAGGTGATGATAGATGGATGGATATATAGATAGATACATAGATAGATACATAGATAGATGAGTGGAATGTAAGACCTAAAACTATAAAATATATAGAAGAAAGCATAGGCAAAACACTCCATGACCTATACCGTAAAAGCATCTTCCAGGACACAGATGTACATGCAAAGAAAAATGAAGAAAAACATAAACTGCTGGGACTATATGAAGCTAAAAAGCTTCTGAGCAGCAAAAGACACAAAAACCAAAACAAACAGACACCCAACTGAATTCAGGGAAAAAAATATTGCACTCCATTCAACAGACAGGGGTCTGATATCAAAGATCCACAAAGAACTCACACAACTTAACAAAAGCGAAACAAATAGTCCAGTCAAAAAAATGGGAAGAAGAGCTTAAAAGAAACTTTTCTGAAGAGCAAATACAAATGACCAATAGGCATATGAAAAAAATGCTCAGGGTCACTTATCATCAGGAAAATGCAAATTAAAACCACAATGAGATATCATCTCACATCATAAGAATGGCCCACATAAAAAAAATGGGCAACAACAAATGCTGGCACGATGTGGAGAAAAAGGAACATTTTCACACTGCTGCTGAGAATGCAAACTGGTCCAGCCACTATGGAAAGCTGTGTGGAGGACCCTCAAGCTACTGAAAATGGAACTACCATTTGATCCAATAATCCTACTTCTGGGAAACTATCCAAAGGATACCAAACACTCATTCAAAAGGACACCTGTACTCAGATGTTTACTGCAGCACTATTAACAATAGCCAAGATATGGAAACAACTCAAATGCCCCAAAACAGACAAGTGGATCAGAAAGTTGTGGTATATGTACATGATGGAATATTATTCATCAATCAAAAAAGACAAATCTGATGACTTTGTGATAACATGGATGTACCTAGAAGGAATCATGTTAGCAAAGATAAGCCAGAAAGGTAGAGAAATACTGGATGATCTCACCTATAAGCAGGATATAGGGAAAGCAAACAAACAAAAGGACAAGGAAATTTAAAATTGCTATCAACAGAACAAAAGTACAGAACAAGAGAGGGGGAGAGGGTAAAATTTGGAATGGGATGGGCACAGAGATTAAGATAACTGTTCATAAGTGGTAAGGTGGTGGGAGAACCTTGAGGTAGACAATGATGTAAAATATATGTGTTTGTGTGTGTGTCCAATTAATTTGAAAAAATAAAATTATACATTTTAATAAAAGAACATGCCAGGCAAGGAACAGGAAATGATAGGTGCAGAGATGGGGTCTTCCCCATGGCCCATCTGCCTGAGGTACATGCTGGGTCTTCCCAGGGCCCATCTGCCTAAGAGGTGGGAAAGGGAAGTGGGACCTAAGAAAATCATGTTTCAAAGTCTTAAATGCAAAGCTAGAAGTTCCAATCAGAAGTGTAAGTAAGGAGACAATGCCACCAATCAAGGGTCTCTTGCATGCTTTATGGAGAAGGTTTCCTAAGTCTTTGGCTCAAGGTCAAAGTCGGTCAATGTTCAAGTTTCCTACCTGTCCAGAAGATGTGTATTCAAAATCTTCATTCATCCTGTGACCACAGCAGAAGTCCTGGTGGCCCTGGCTGGGCCTGTGTGTGTCTCCTACTTGCCTTGAGTAACACACAGTCACAGCCCAGAAGTATAGCTTGAACCAGGTCCACTGAGGCAAAATAACTTGTGAATCCTCACCAAGGAAAGCTATTTAGGGGAAGTTACTCATTTCCACACTCCTTGGAGTAGACACAATACCCAGTCTGACCAGTTAGAAGTTTTCACTTAACCCAGGATATCTTCCTCCAGTCTTTATCTGGTGTAAAGCATATTTAAGATCACACATTGATTTATAGCCAGCTTTGAAATGCCAAAAATTGAGCTGCTTGCAGTTGGATGAGAGTTGCTCTCAAGAAATTTGCAAAATCTTTGCCAGAATAAAAACTGCAACAATAAGGAGTTACCATTAATTCAGTGCCCATCTATACATATTATACACACCTATTTACATTAGTGCACACAATATTACTTAATCACTGAAATAATATAGCAAAGATAGTCTCCAAGACTTTATGTGTCAGTATTTCTGTCTGGACTGTGAACAGAATACTTGATCATCTGATATGAGAGTTACAGTCCAAAAGAAGCATCAAGTGATTAAGTGCCCTAGTAATCAAGAGATGGGAAACTGATAAGGCAAAAACACTAAAAAATAAAATACTTTCAAAATTAAAAATAAAAAGCTCCTGATAACCCAACTGACCTTCTAAATTGAAGCAAATTAGAAGTCAAGGGAAAGAGAAGGTAAGCAGTATGTTAGTTGAGAAAAATGTATGCAGAAACATTAATTCAATATAGTAAATGCATCCTACCTTAATGCAGAATTATTCACAATAGCCAAGATATGGAAAACAACCTGTGTCCATCAACAAGTGAAAGACTATCAAAGATGTGTCATATGTACACAATAGAGTGCTACTCAGATATGAAAAATGATGAAGTCGTTTTAACTGCCACAAGACTGAACCTAGAGGGGATTATGCTAAGTGAAGGAAGTCAGATGGAGAAAGACAAATACCATATGATTTCACCCATATGTGGAATAGAAAGAAACAAAGCAAACTAAATAAAACAAAAACACATAGATGCTGACACAGTATTGGCTACCAGAGGGGAGGGGATGAAGGGAAAGAAGTAAAACAGGTAAAGGGCTGAAAACTAGACTGTTGGTGGGGGTCTGAATGATAATGCTGTACACTTGAAATCTGTGTCATGTTATAAATCAAAGTTACTGCAGTAAAAATAAAGGAAAATGCACCTCACTTTTTGATGAGAAGTACCCCCCTTGAAGGGAAAATCTCCCACCTAGAAGAATCATTGCAAGAACAGATGTTTTGGCCCAAGAAAGATGAGGAAAGAGCAAAGGTCAGAGCAGCCAGTATCAGCCAGCCTTCGTCACTGGGGCCAGAGGTCTGTGAAGGATTTGACAAGCCACAATGTAGGACTGTCCAGAAGGTCAGCTAAGAAGTTCTCTGATCAGTCTGGGGAGATGGCTCAGGATGCTAAGAATTTCAAGGGTTGCCCTGTGAGTGTCTGGTGGGGGTACTAGGGTACTTGAAGATCAGGTCCCCATGACAGCAGGTAAACCATGGTAAAACAGAGCATCAGTGTTCTCTTTGGGAAACAAACGGATTAGATTACAACACAATTCTTTGACTATTAGGGGTTATGGACCTGATAAACTGAAGGTCATGGATTTATTCCATAAAAAAAATCAGAGATGGGCCCAGCATAATTTTTCCTACCCTCAGAAGACCCCAGGTAGCAGCCCTGGTCTGTCTCTGATGAACATTTTTAAGTCTAAGTCAGGTAGTGGAGGTTCTTTGGGCAGGAGACCTTGAATGCCAGGCACTAGTAGTAGGATGCCATGGAATGTGATAACCAGGAAGGATGTTCTAGAAGTACCTACTGACTCAGTTCTCTATCTTCATCACCAATGACCCAAGTTTAATTTACCATGCACAACAGGCATATGGACGCCCATTTTTTTTTTTTTTGAGACTAGGTCTCGCTATTTTTGCCCATGGAACCCCAGGTTCACGTTGCCTGGGGTACCACAGACTCAAGCAATCCCCAGCCTCAGCTTCCCAGGTAGCTGGGATTACAGGAGCGTGCCACCATGCCCAGCTATTTTTTTGGAACTAGGTCTCGCTACGAGCCCCAGGCGGGACTCGAACCGTGATCCCTAGCCCCGGCTGCTTCATAGGCTGAAGCTTACAGGCACGAGCCACCGTGCCCGGCCCAACTTTTAAAAGCCAGAAGAGATCTTAGCGGTTGGCCTGAAGTAACCCAATGACCTGAATTCCCTAGAGAAGTGCCTTGCTGACCCCACAGCAGCAACTAATAACTTCATCTCAAACTGCTAAGAGCAAACAGAGGCCACATGTGTGGTGCACATAGGATGATAGAAGACACATTATGTCCTTGGTTCTCTGGGCATTTCACAGGCTCCTATGCTTACCTGTCTGGCCTGCTCAGTTAACATCCATCACTCACTCCAATCTAGGCTGCCAGAAGAATATAAAGGTTAGAACTTAAATTTAGGATCCTATAGACACATGAATTAGGTTTGATGCTTAAGTCATCAAGTCAAGTCTTAGGGGAGACTCACCTGCCTTGTGGGACTGTGAGGGAAGGGTGCCTGTAACTGGTGAGAACAGAGCACAAGAAAAATTCCATGTGTGAGGCAGGAAGAAGTCTCAGTCTTTGGCTCTCGTCCCTGGATACACAGGAACATCTCCTGGGGAGCTCATACACCAGATGGTTTTCACAGGGCCAGGTGAGTCTGAAGCTCACCCTTGGGTCTCATCTGCAGTCCAGGCAATGGAAACATTGAATCAACCAGTCACTTGGCTCTTAGGCCAAAGAGCCCTAATTGCAAAGTGCTCAGCTGTGAGTGGCACAAGCCATGTGCAGTAACAAATAAAAGGTTTAATTCCAACTTGAGAAGTGTTCCAGGGAGGCTTCTCAAAAACCAGGTCCTGAAGACAGAGAGTCTTCCATAAGCAGGTACAGGAGGGAATACCTCTCCAGTCTTACCAAAGAAGCTGAAATGCCTTCCCTTTCAAACTTGGCCCTGCAGCCCCTGCCTTCTTTAAGGTTGATCTCAAATAATTTCAACTTCAACACTTAATTCTTTATTTTTGTGAAAGTCCTTTCTGGAATAGGAACTGGAGGTAAATAAGGATGATGGTGATAGATTTTGGAGTGATTTTTTAAAGTGTTTCAATATTGCATTTTTATTTGCTCTCGGTAGCAGGCAAGAGGAGTTGAAACAGTATCTTACAGAAGGGGACACAGACCAAGAGGAGGTTCCTTGCCAAAGGCTACACAGGAGGGTACAGTCAGAACAGTAACCGGTGTGGCTTCTGCTTACCCCATTGTACATCTTCTCTTTGGGACTCAGAGCCTGGCCAGCTGCTCACCCAGAAATTTGGAGAGAGGTACCACAGTGCTGTGCCCAGGCTCAAGAGGACAAGTGATGGAAATTCTCCATGTCACCAGACACATCTGTTCACTCAGCCAGGACAAGAAACCAAAGCCACACAACAAAAGCAGAACCTGGCCTCATCCTAGCTTGATCAATGGAGAATCACATTCATCAGCAGAAACCTTCAGTGCCAAGACCACAGGAAGAGTCAGCAGATGCTTAGAAGTCCAGACCAGAGACTTCTATGCCATACCACTTAAAATGATGCTTTTGAAGAATTTTTATTGACATTGAATAATGCTCCCTCTGTAATGTTCAGTAAGATGGGATGTGAGTTCAGAGCGTGATGAATGAATCCACTCATCCTACAAAGGTGGCAGGTACTGTTCTGAGAACCAAGGAACTAACAATGAATAGGACAAAGACCTTTCTCCTGTCGAGCTCCGTTGCTAAAGGGGGACACAGACAATGGGTACCTGAACAAGGAGAGGACACAGGGTGTCACACAAGTGTTGCTGAGAAAAATGAATCCAGAAAGGAGGAGTCATGGGAGGACTTTTTCTCCTTTCTGCTTTAACGTACTTCCTAACACGTAATTATGATCAGGAAAAAAATGTATTCCTGTGTGGCTTTGGTGGTTGGGGTTTGTGGCAACACACATCTACAGAGGTAGGAACCTAATCATAGACAGTACTGTCAACCAATCTTAGCTCAGTTTTTAAGAAATGTAATGGAAAATACCACAGAATGAAAAAAATTAAGTCTTATGCATAAAAAAATAGAATTGGTGTGAACCTTTAAGGTAATCAGGTATATGGGACTTAACCCATGAATGCTGAATAAAATAAATAAATACTGAAAAAATGAACAGTCCCAACGAAGCGACTGAATTAAGAACTGATGTTGGCTCACAACTTGGGCTTCAGCTGGGCTCAGCCATGTGGCTCTGTCGCAGTAGACTGATGGACAGATGTCCTCCCACTGGGTGGGGGAGACAAACACTGGCAAAAGAAGGCAGGCACCTGGACAGGGGTAGCCTGGAAAGGCCACCACCCCGCTAGAGCCAGGTTTGGACCTTGGAATGTGACTTCAGTTGGTTTCTTAGGATCCAAGCAGCTCCAAGAGTGTGGAGATCCCTTCTGCTGACACCCCAGCTCTACATCAAAGGTTTCAGATAAGTCTGAATGTGCCCCTCTAGGTGAGGCCATGCTTGGTCTCCGAGCCCAGAGTGGAACTGGACTTGCAGGAGATAAGGGGGTTCCGATCACAGTTCTGCTTTGCCAAGTGACATCATCACCTCCCAGAGAGGATGAATGAATGACATCCTTGATGAGCACTTGAAAGTCCCAATCAGGCTCCTATGTCCTTTCTTTCTGGCCTTTTCTGGGATGTTCTTTGCTATGACTTGGTCCATAACTAGCAGATCAATTGTTTAGACCTTCTGAGCACAAACTAACTGTATGTACGCTTGAGGGGCATACAAGAATCAATAAGAGCCTTAGACAGGACAGGTATAAAGAGGGCCCTAAGAGGTGACTGATCCAAGCCAAGTACTCCCTTAAGCCTGTCCGCAAACTGACATTCTGGTTCCTTGGTCAGTCAGTTAGAGGGGGCCATGTGCCCCCAGCAGAGTCCATGAGAGCAACCTCTCATGGAGAGATTTCACCTCCACTACCCTCACTCCCACACAGGCTCAGTGTGGTCTAGTTTCTCACCTTGACCCTGTCTGGGAAGGTGCATGAACCCATAAGGCAATGGGTGGGCTCAAAATGGTGGAGGATCCAGGAGCATGGAGAGAGAAGCTGGACCAGGAGGCCCTGCTATTCATCTCTCAAACCCATAGGACTTCCCTGGGTACATCTCCCCGCCTTCTTCCTAAAAAGGCATCATAACACAGAGGCCTGGGCAGACAAACGTTTCCATTTTAGCTCTACCCTTCCTGAGTTCTGCGACCTGGGGCAAGATTTTAACCACTCTGGGCCCCAGTTAATCTTTGGGAAACTGAAGAGAAGAGCATTCAGAGGGTCTGGCTCCTTGCAGAGGTTGGGTCACAGGTAATTGTCTCATCATTGCTCCTTCTCCCCCTCCCTGATCTTGGATCAGTTTAGCTGCCACAAAGGCTCTTCCCCACCTGAACCCCAGAAAATCTTCCTGCCTCTAGTTTTTCTTGCTAGAGAAAAACTTGACCACACCACTCTGTGAACAACAATCTCTGCAGTGAGTCCACAGGATTCACTTACCAGGGGAGTAGAAGATTGGAAGAATTTTCCTGACTCTGGAGCTTCCAACTCAGGCTGGTTCTCTCCTGCTCTCTGCTGCCCCCTGTTGGCACAGGACCTGAAGAGCCAGTGGCCCACTTGCCCATGGGACAAGTGATAGAAAGGCAACTCCAAGGAGCTGAAAAACAAAACAAAAACCTTTGGATGTTTCTAGACTGGAATCCCACAGCCCATCCTGCCCAGCCATGCTGGACTGTCTTTGGTGCTAGTGACTCAGGTGTCCCTATGATTTGTAGTTTTGACATAAACGGAAGATCAGGCTTTGCTTTACGCTCTAGGAGAATCCTCCTTGCGTCTCCAAGAAAGATTGAGTTTGACAAAGTCCTGCAAGAATCTGGCAAAAGTGTGACCTTTTTCTCCACTCTTATGAGGGTCAATGGTAGATATTATCAACCAATCATTTCGTTTCTCTCCTGCTGAGTATAAACTCAGTCTCAGGGTCCTTCTTAATATAGCCTGTAACTCCAGGCAGCCATTTCTAGCTATTGATGAGAGCAGATAAACCCACATCTCAGACACGAGCCTGCAGCCAGGAGGCATGTGACTCAAGCTCTGGTCTATCAGTATGTCACCTCTTGCCTCATGGTGTTTCCTAGTTGTATCAGGGTTCTACCGGGCTTCTGTTCTTAATTAGCTCTTTTATCCAGGAACCTTAAAAAGTACCATGAAATTGGGGCTTAAATGCATTACTGAGTCTGAGAAGGGCAAGTGAGTGGGTGTGTAGATGATATGAACTGATGATGCTCCCCCCAATATTTCTGGGTACGCACTTGGAGCAGCTGAACTAGACCACGAGGCATTTGGTAGTTCCTAGCTGGGGGTTTCAGCAGAACTAAGAAGTATAGACTTTGGTGTTCTGGGTTTTCAAAAGCCTTCAAGGTTCTTGAGCTACAAGATCAGGACTTTTAAGCATGAGAGACCTGAGTGCTGCAAGAGTCATGGCATCAAGTTTACGCTGCAATGAAAGATTTGGAGGAAAATGCAGCCCTCCAATCATCCCCTTCCACCCCCCAACTAAACAGAAATTCCACTGCTGTAGTGAGAAGAGGGAGCAGCAAAACAGAGAGCTCAGTTGCGAGGGGACCTGTATATGGTAGCCTGCACCCTGTTCACCCTCCCCCCCACTCATGATCTGGACCAGACCTGGAGAGGTCAGACATGGGAGAATAGAGACCCCAAGATTCACTGACTGGGGAATGCCCAGGCAGATGACAGTCTGCTCCAGCCCTTCAGTAGATTATGTAGGAAGGATTGCAAGAAACAGGACCTATGTTTCTGTGTTTTTCTATGTTGTAGTGGAAATCTAATGTCATTAAGACTTTATTCAGTCTGGGGTTTCATTAGTTCTTCTCCTTTATTTATTTTTATTTTGTTTTGTGTGGGGGTCCCAAAGCATGTGATAAAAAGGTGTCTGTTCTCAATCATCCCCTGCCTTCTGTCATCCATCCGGACATCCCTGGGCCTGTCTGATCTCGGAGCATTCATTCCCACAAATGCTGCCCCCGCGATCGTTGCCCAAAGTCTGCAGCGTCTCTGTGTCCTGGTCCACAGCAAACATTCTGTAGCTTTCCATGCTCTGTGGGAACAAGTGAGACCCCCAGGAGGTGGTCTCTGACCACTTCCATTTAAGGCTTACTCCCATGCAATGTAAACTTAGGTAAATTATATAACCTCTGCATCCCTCAGTTTTCATCTGTAAAATGGGGCTAACAGTATGTTCCATATAGGGTTACCATCAAGAATACATGAGTTAATGCATGCTAAATGTCTAGCACTCTTCAAATGTGTCTGTTCATGCTACTATTCGCCACAAAAGACACAATGCCACAAAAGACACAAATGTTAGAAAGGCTCTCTATCAAATATTCATTATTTATCCCAGGTATACTGATGGGCCTTCTGGGTGAAAGAGAAAGAATGAGATCACAGTCAGAGCTTTAGGGACAACACATTACATAATCCTTTAAAGTGTTGCTATTTCAAATTTGACTCAAGAGAATAGACCGGGAGGGAGCATAGCTCTGTTCCAGGCAGGACTCCTTCAGTTCCAAAGCAACAGATAGGGGGAGGAGAAATGAGGATTTCCAGCATTTCAATATCCTTGCTCTTGAGCCAGGTAGTGTGAAAACATTTTACCCTTCCTACAATCAGTAGGCATGACCAGCGTATGCTGGTAGGCTAGCTGCCCTGGCCCTAGGTATGCCCATGGAGGTGTCCTGCATGCATACCCCCACCATTATGAAGCTGGACCCCCCCCAGGTGGCAGCAAGAGGCACAGGACCTTGCTGGAATGCCCCTGGGTGGTTCATCAGGGTACAGGCAAAGAGGTGCGAGCTTGAGTCAAGGTAGTAGCAGATGTTGTTGGCCTGAACAAGTAAACACCTTGAAACCAGCTTCTATGCCCCTTTCTGCATACCAGCATCTGACCTAACTAAACTCCTGGTAGGGGGGGTTTGTCCAGGACCCACCCTCGATAGTGGGACTAGCCCAGCTCTGTGGCTCTGGATTCAGCCATCCTCAATCCCTCCCCTTGACCCAGGATCTGCCCTGGCTGACACTTCCCCTCCTCATTTTGATCTCCATTTGCTGTTTTCTCTTGATCACATGGGCTTCCAGAAGTATCTGTCTCTGTACAGGCAGACAAATCAGGATGGAAGGCTTAGCGCTGCCATGGGTCCCAGGGCCAGAAGATGCAGCAAGCACATGGGGTCTTCTCTGCCCCAGGTCCATCAGTCCACATGTGATTTCTTCTGCTCCTGGAGGAGAGGGTTGGACACACGAATGATAAACAGGAGTACAGGAATAGAATTGAGCCCCGGGGCACCTAAATGGTGCCAGAGGTAGGGATGCCAAAATCTAGAAGCAACCCTCAGGGCCTCCTTAAGGGCTACCGACCAGCTATCCCAGCTAAGGGCCTGGAACTGTTTGGTTTGCATCCTGAAAGTTCAGCTACCCAGGAAATCCCTCAGTCCCAGGCAAACTTGGGGGGGGTCACCCTACCACCTAGGTAACATCAGTATGACCTGCCTCCGAGCCCCAATGCTTATACCTATGCTTAGTGGTGCATACACCTGCAGGAAATAAGACTTACGAGACAGTGTCCTTTGCCAGGTGAATGAACATTCAGAGAGCAAGCCTCTGTGGTCATTTCCAATGCTGGGGTTCTGCGATTTTTAATTCTTAAGAAAACTTGCACAGGTCAGGAAACACCAGATGTCCTGGCCTTGGCTGGAGTCATCCCCTCCCCCATGGGGACGACTGGCTTGATGAGGTTAGTATCACCCCTGCTACTCCTCCTCCCTCCAACCCTGCAGACCAACCAGAAAATGCCACCTTGAGTTCCTAACTGCTCTCACGCAGTAAGCTACCTGCAACTAAGCGGGATGCTTTCCAGGTGCTCAAATATTGCCCAACCCCCACTCCCCCCTGCTTTCCAGGGCACCCAGGAAAGTAGAAAACATTCCTTTTCATTTGTCTCCGAAAGTGTACTTATCAAAATCATCATAAGGAGAAGGTGGGCAAACAGCACAAAGTGAAATCACTTGCATTGGTCAAATGTTCAAAACTAGCCATCCAAAGGAGAGGAGGAAATTGGAATTTTATTGCAGTTCCCTGGTTTGTGTCCTTTCTGCCTGCAACTTGCTAAGATGACTCTCCACTGCACTCAGCTATGTCTGCTCATGCTGACATCTGTCAACCTGGGAGTTTAATTGTTGGTAATAGTATTTTCCTGTTAGTTGAGCACCCCACAAATAGCATAAATATGATTTAACCACCCTTGCCAGAAATCACAAATTTGTGTCGTGCATACCAAACGCTAAGGCTGATTAGCACAAAATTTAATTTTCGTTAATATCAGCCCAAGACAAGTAGAGCATGAAATTAACCTGATGTGTTAATATTGTGCTTCGCAGTTGCAACGGTCTCCTGTAGATGCTCTTGCTGGGGACAGGTGCCGCTCTGCATGGGGAAGAACTCCGGCAATCAGCACTGTCTGGGGGGCAGAATGAGCTGGCCCAGGAGGTGGTGCCTCCTGCAGGCACAGAAGTTCCAGGCACTGGCTAACCACTGACGACATCATTGGCAGGCAGCTGGATATTGTGGTGGGAATTAAGGACAAGTAGCCTCTGTGGTCATTTCCAATGCTGGGATCCTGGGATTTTTAATTCATAAGCAAACTTGCACAGGTCAGATGGTGTTACCTAAGACAAGATTGGGCAGACTAGAGCCTGCAGGCTAAAGGTAGCCATGGCCTGCCTTTGCACAATGCATGAACTCAGAATAGTTTGTACGTCTTTGAACAGCTCCCCCAAATCAAAAGAAGTAAAATGTGCATGATGTGAATATTATATAAAAATTCAAAGTCCAATGTCTATAAATGAAGTGCAATTGGAACTCAGCCATGCCATTCTTTCTTGTATCATTTAAAACTGCTTTGGGACGATCGTAGCAGAAATGAGTCACTGCAACAGCAACCATATGAAATAGAAAGCCCTAAATATTTACCATCAGGCTGATGACTGGAAAAGTTTGCCAGCACCCAACCTGAGACAATAATAATTTTCAAATAGGCTCTTTGGGGAAGGCACCAAGGACATCAAGAGAAGGAGAGGTTTAGCTCTTTGCCAATATATACAACATGCTTTTGTTTGAAGAAAGGGATTAGAGCTAACCAAAGTTCAGGATATATAAAATAATTCAAAAGATTTTCCCTTTGGGAAGGCACATTATAGTCTGTGAATGGTGGACTGAAAGTGACCCCAAACCTCCAGAAGATCCTAGATTATGTCAAAGTGCAACTGAAAAAAAGTTGTATGTGTATGTGTGTACATAAATGCATGTGCTTCTCCACCCAAAAAGTTTGAGATCAGGGGTTAGGACACTGTGAAATATATTATAATCCTCTTGGAGCACATTCCAGGAATTCACCTATATATAGAGTCTTACCTTCTCCCATGCCTGACAAATACTGCTTACTCATTTTTAATTAACTAGATCATATTATTAATTCAATTAAATCATGGTAGGCCAATGTCTGTAACAAACCCCTGGAACTCATGTGTTATCTTATTTGAAAAAAGGGTCCTTGCAGATGTGATGAAGTTAAGGATCTTGAGATGAGGAGATAATTCTGGATTATCCAGGCCCTAAATGTTATACAAGTATTCCTATAAAAGAGATACACAGAGCAGGCAACTAACAACAGAGGAAGAGACAGGAATGATGTGGCCACTAACTGGGGAATGGCAGGACAACTACCAGAAGCTGGAAGCAGCAGTGTCTCTTCTAGAACCTGACAACTTTCAAGCTTCCAGCCTCCAAACTTATTTGAGAATAAATTTCTGTTCCATTAAGTCTGTGTCGATTTGTTCCAGCAGCCTCTGGAAATTAAGATACTATGACAGAAAAGCTTTATCATACATAGCCTCAGAATTCGGATACCATCATCCTCATCACTTTGTACTAAATATCCATATATGATTTTGAAGCCCATTCAAAGTGCTCCTCTCCTGTAATGTAGTCTGGGACGGCAACTTATTAAAGCACCTGGAACACACTAGAGATTAATGGAAAAATAAAATGAGATAAACCAATTAGACTTCCTACATCAGAAAATAAAACAACAAAACAAAGAACACAAACACAAATTCCTTTCTTTTCTTCCACTAGGATCACGTGCCCCTTTTTTTGAGGTCCTGTGACACTTCCTACCTATTTCAATTAACATTTATCTTTCCCAACTAGATTTTCCACCTCACTCATTTATTCTTTTCCTTTTCTTAACTTTTTATTGTGGTTCCATTTACATGCAATAAAGGGGTCATCATACAAATTGATAGAATGTTTTCAAATGCTCATCTCTGGGTAGCCACCACCCAAATAAAGAGCCAAAACATCTCCAGCACCCAGACCCAGAGACTCACCAGTGCCCTCACTTTTCCACACTTCCCCATAAGACAGGCTACCATTCTCACTTCCTTACCATAGATTCATTTTCCTGTTCATGAACAGCACATAAAATGAAATCTATTCTATTCTTTCAAATATGGTATCTATTCTTCCAAATATGGCCTCTCTCATGAAGCATAACTTTTTTGAGGCTTAGGCCTGCCACTGTGTGTAGCACTAACATATTCTTTCTTGTTATATGAAATTACCACAATTTATGTAACCATTTTATTGTGGAGAAACTCTGGGGAGATTACAGTTTGAACTATTATAAGCAATGCTAGAAAAATTCTTTAAACTTGTTCCTTTTGAGTATTTATAGAATTCCTAAATTATAGGATAAGTCCATGACAAGCATTTGGAGCTCTTACTAGATAGTTTCTGAAGTAGTTGCACAAATTTTCATTTATTCCAGCAATGTGTGAAATCTGGAGTAGACGCTGATTCATCTGTTTTCAGCTTTACTTAAGTATAATTGACAAAATTATAATCTAAAGTCTATTTGGTAGTGATTTGATAGATACACACCTTGTGAAAGGATTCTCACCATCTGATTAATGAACACATCCATCATTTCTATACTTATTTTTTGAATCTTCTTTTGATGAGTACATTTACATTCTACTCTTAACAAAATTAAATTCTATACTACTGATGAAGCAGTTATGGTCTCTGTGTTTCACATTAGATACTGATACCTTGTTCACCTTATAAAGGAGTTTGTGCTCTTTTACCACTCTCTCTTTATTTCCCCACCCCACTCCCAGCAACCACAATTTGACTGTTTCTCTGAATTTAACATTTTTTAAAGATTTCACATATAAATGATACCACTCAGTATTTGTCTTCTTTGTCTGATTTATTCCATGTTGGCTAATTCATCTTTATGTCCTTTGTGTACTAGGTCCACATTTGTACTGTGTGATCCCGTCTTGCTTCCTGGCCAGAAAAGGCCAGATACAAGCATCTAGTCAACATCTAGGCAAAGTCTAAGCCAGTCACCAACTAATACTGCCTTGTATGAAAAAAATGAGCTGGGCCAATTATATCTCCCTTTCAGAAATTAAAGCAACAAAACAAAAGTTGTCTTGCTTCTTCAAAATGAGCAAGACAATCTTCAACAGTAGCCAAAGATGAAAAGCTGGAAGGACTGTGATAAATCACACAAGTCAAAAAGAAATTATAAGAAAGCAGAATCGATGACAGAGAGACAATATACGCTGAGGGGGAGAAAGCCAGCTGACACCAGGTCAGAAAGAAGCAGCTGTCAGCAGAACAGCAGTGAAGCAGAGCACAGAGCTGGAGGCCAGGTTCTGAAGTCATGAGTGTGACCTAGGCCCCAGAACCACCCTGCAGCCCTCAACTTCATAAGGTCCTGGGGTCAGGCCTGTATCATGATATCTCCATGATATTCTGCCTTTCTTATCTTGTAATAAATTCCCTCAGCACAAATCCCTCCTCATGCTAATTAAACTAATTTTAGTCAGCCTCTGTTTCTTGCAACCAAAAATATTCAGCTGGCTCACCTAGCATATAGTATCTGTAATGAACTGGTCAATGTTTAACAACTGACTCTCTGGGGAAAAAAAGCTCTGATTTGAAGTACGTGCCAATATCTGTGGGTAAATGCTCTTAGTGACACCAACTTCAAGGTCCCAAATTGACATCCCCGGATACAACAGGAAGAACTGGGAACTGGCACTCCATTATATATTTCTACCGCACAGACACATTAAGTGCAAAGAACCTAAACAACGTAGATAGTATTAAATAATTGACTTCTTCTCAATATGAGTATAAATGAGTATTCACCACCTCTGCCTTTTTTCCCCAAAAAATATGTTCATTGAGGTAAAGTAGGTTCACATCTTGGTATCTGCTCTAGGGGTGATAGGTTCAACCATTACAAATGTATACTTTCATATCATGCCAAGTATCCATAACCTAGATCTCCTCTGCCATGTTTCACTGGGTTCCTTATTACCTCCACTTTTAATATAATTTAGTTAATTGTAAACACATATGATTTAAGTTTGTATAATGACAACTTTAATAACTAGCTCAAAAACTCCTAAAAATTTAACAATGAAGCCAGTGCTAGATGCCGCTCAAGTAAATGCTCACTGAATGTTTGAATCTTCTTCTGCCTTCTGTGCACACTGCAGATCGCAGGCTTCTCAATGTGTGTTCAACTGCCTGGCTTCTAAACCAGTGACATACTCAAATATGAGCAAAACAAATCATATGATTTGCACTCAATTTTCCACTATAGATTTTCACTGGAGATATTCTAAACCATGGAAATAGACATGTCATGCTATATTGACCCAGACAAAAGCATTGCAGCCTTTTGATTTGGGAGTTGCTTTATTTTTGCTTTGTCTTACAGAAAAACATGGTGAGAATGTAGTCTGGCAAGTGGTCCCAGGAAATTCTGTGATACCTGGGCCAGAAGTTCAACAAATATCTGAGTTCTTTCTTCTTGCCTAACCCTGTTCTGGGCACCAAGTCACAAATGTGGTAAGAGTTGTACTGTTAGGGGAGGAATTATATTCCCCTCCCCCACTTAACAAGGGTTGTAGCTGAGCCACCAGGTCAAGTTATATAAATTGGAAGGCAAGTGGGCTAGGGAGAGCTCCAGTTTCTTGCATCCTGGTACTGCTGGGATGAAGACACATGGAGGGAAATCATGTAGAGACACTTGGAGAGGCACATGAGGAGGCTAACATGGAAGCCATTACCTTAATGTGCCAGCCTTTATGTCCCAGTGTTCTGGGACTGGTTTCAGAACCTCCTACCTGTGATTCTCTCCCCAAAAGTTAACTTAGACCTGTGGCAAGCTTTTGGGCCAACTGCATTTGACTGGGTATGTGCCCACAAGAGGATGGGTAATTTGGAGTGTTTCATTAGAAAACACTTATTAGTAATATCATCTCTTCTCTGTGCACAATAATTCTGTTAAAGATCTACTACACAGAGTATGCCTCCTTCATCTGTGTATGGTGGATGGCAGGACCCTGGATTACAGGGTACAATTTTGATGGGGGAAGAGTTGTGTCCCTGAGTGTTCCTCAGTCACACAGTAATAATGGGCTGGCAGCTTGTGAGTACCACCCATAAGATGTGATGAGGTACCTCTTTACCTCCCTGGACTCCCTCCCCCTAACCCAGAACCTCAGTCTAAGCATGAGGAAAATATCAGATAAATCCAATTTGAGGAACATTCTATTAAATTCCAGTATACTTCAAAATTATCAAGGCCATCCAAAACAAGGGAAGACGGAGAAGTTGCCACAGACCAGAAAAAACTAAAGAGCTGCAATGATTAATTGTAATATATTGTCTTGGATGGGAGCCTGGAAAAGATGAAAGACATTCACATGAATATCTTTCAAATGAAATCTGGAGGGAAAAACTGGCCTTAGTTAACAATACTAACAGGCCAACATTGGCCCTTTAGTTTTGATGAAAGTTCCAAGGTGATGTAAGATGTTAACAAAGGAAGAGAACACTTTGTACCATCTCTGGATGTTTTCTGTAAAACTAAAATTAATATTCCAAAATATAATTTTCTTTTAAAAAAAATCAATGAAAGTACTAAATGCTTTTGTTCCTCCTGTGGAATCTTCTGCTAAGAGGTAAAGATTCTTTTTTTTTTTTTTAACAAGAATTGATTTCCAAGTCAAGGATAGTAACTTCCTGCTTTGGCTCATATAACTCACACAGGACAGATTGGTTGTGACCCCTACAGAGGGGTCACCCCATCAGAGGGGAATTGTGTCCCTCAGAGCTCCTCAGTCTTGCCTCCCATCATCCAGCGAGCCATCGAGGCACTGCCCAGCTCTTTGAATTCAATAAAGGCATCTTGGTCACATATGATTAGGGACAGTCAAGGGTCAGAGGGCAATGGTGGCTTCTCTGCTGCTCTCTTGAAGCCCCTGCTCTGGGCAGGACCACTGGTGAGAGGGGGAAGGGTCTCTGAGGCCAGGAGATTTCCAGTGTTTCCTGAGAATAAAGGAGATAGGAGAGAGAGAGAGAGAGTATGTGACAGAGAGACAGGGACTAGGAGTTAGGGAGATAGGCATAACTGAGCACTGAGGGAGGAAGTTATGACCTGAAAGAGAATCCTGGAAATAATCTCTCAGCAGGGGAGCAAACATGTCCTTTTGGAAACCAATGAAGCAGGAAAGTGGTGTTGACCAACCTATTGTATAGGCCATTTTTATTATGTGTAAATAAATGAAAAACTGACACTGTTCTCCAGAACCCTGCCAGGACTTCCAGTCTAGCTGCTTCCCTGCCTCTCCCCACCCCCAGCCTCCCTCAGTTCAGTCCTCAATGACCAGTTTCCCTGGCATTCTCTTCACACTGCTGCCTCTTGTTTTTTTTACCCCAGTCCACTCTCTCTTTTAGACTTTCCTCCTCTCCCCTTTCTTCTCCTCTTGACCTGTCTTTAAAAGGGTCTACTTCCCAGTGAGCCCCCTGACACTGACACCATAGCCCAGCCTGGGAGCAGTCCTGGACAGAAACCACAGCCTCTTCGCTTGGCCAAAGAAGCAAAAAGCCTCTCCAGGGCATAGGTGGTCTGCAGAGTCTGAGTGGGGAGACAGGCTGATTCCCAGCATGCTTTGCTCAGAGCCACTCTGACACATTTGTTCAAAAAATAAATGTTTCCTTCCTAAAAGATTCTCTTAGGGAAAATGAAGTTTGTGTGTGGTATCAGTCAGGGTCCAACCAGGAAATAAAAACCACATCTGTAATTTTAACAGCGATAATTTAGCATGAAGTACTGTTGACCAGGAATCAGAGAACTGAGAAATCCAAAAGGGAATTCTGAAGTTTCACTGATGCAACTGTAGGAAGCAACTCTGGTCACTACAGCTGAAGGAACAAAGGAAAGAGTCTGGGGCTGCCAGGACCTACAAGCCTGAAGGAGACCCCTGCAGAGAGGGCACCCAGCCCCCTGAGGAAGGACTGCCAACTGTCCTGGCCAGGACAATGAGAGTGGTTTTGAGAGTATGAGAGGAAAATGAAAACCAGAATCAGTTACTATACTGAAATCAACTACCACTGCCAAAGGAAGTTGGGAGATGCTGGAGCAAACAGGAAGAAGCATATCTCTTTTCCTTCCTGTTGCTTCCAGTTTCCATCAAGCACCCCTTGGCAAAGGAGATACAGGCTTGCAGTCCCAACCCCAGTATCACAAAGCTAAGTACATAAGTAGGTGTGATTTTGAGACACAATAGCCAGCTTATAACCAGGAAGAAGCCAACAGAAACAAAAAACCAAACAATATAAATTTACAATTTTGAACTGACTGTACCACAGACAAACTGTGTTGCATGTGTACACAGGTGTGAGCATATAGATATAATAAGTATCTCTGAATAGAAATGTATCTTATGCAATGGTAGGTCCCCATCCTAGCAATAGTATCTAATGTTTATTAAGAGGTTGCCAGATAACAGGCAAGTACTAAAGTGTTCACATCTTGCATGAACTGAGGTGAAAACCAAGATTTAGAGGACTTAAGTAGCTTGCTTATCATGATCAGAAAGAAGTAGATGATCCAAGATTAGACACCTTAAAGCTCACAAGGGGCGCCACTCACCTCTTAGCTAGTAGGCACCAGAGAGTACCTGCTTCTCTCCTTCCACTGGCAAGCCAGAAACCTGCCACCTAGCAAGAGGGCTAAGGGAGTTCTGCTCAGATGCATCATGCAGCTCTGCATGGGCTTCCAGACCCAGTGCCAGTGAGCGTGCGGCAGCTGCCCACACTGATACTTGATTCTCAGACACCAGTGGGGTATCTGTGAATTCAACTCAGTTCTGACACTATCTGCTCAAGTGGCAGATTGCACTGGTTAAGGGTCCAGTCCCCAAGATTGCTCTCCAACTCAGACCCCAGGCAGTGACCTGTCTTTCTTACCAACAGGCTATAAATCAGAGATTCCCAGAACCCCTCCTCTGCTGATTCAATTGGTTTGCTAGAGTGATTCACAGACCTCAGAAAGTTCATAGGATATTATGCAAATAAGGAATAAATAATGAGTTGGAGGAGAAGCACAGGGAATGGGAAAAAGGGAGAGCTTTAAACCCTCTCCAGCTGTACCACTCTCTCTAAATTATCCCATGTTCACCAACCCAGAAGTTTTTTGGATTTTTGTGTCTTCTTTATACAGGGACTCTTGATTAAGTCATTGATCAGTGACAATTGAATTCATCCTCCAGACTTTGTCCTTCTCTCTTTCCTGGAGATCTAAGAAGACTGGACGTTCCAACCCTCAGCCCCCCTGTCCAACCTCAGTCAGCCTCTTAGGTGCCATCCCAAAGTACCTTCATTAACATAATGAAGAGACAACTTAATCGCTCTCAACACGTTGGAAATTACAAGGTTTTTAGGAGCTATGAGCCAGGAAGTGTAGATAAAGAACAAATAGATACCTATCTTAAAAAAAAAAAAAGCATCTAAATGGTCAAAAATGTATTGTCACGATACCATATGTAAATACCCAGCATTAAAGCTTGCACAGCACACAGCCAGGATGCCAAAGGAAAAGTAGAAAATGCTAACACTCTAATGAAATAGGATACTATATAGACAATAAAGTTATGATGTATTGACATAAAAAGCTAACAACAGCTAAGATTTAGTGAGAGGTTCCTATGTGCTGGGCATTGTACTATAGAATTTTTTGTATTAGTATATTTAATCCTCAACCAATGTCATGCTGTAGATCCCATCATTACCATGTCAATTTTACAGATGAGAAAATTGAGTCATCAAAAATGTTACATAGCTTATCCAGTCACATCGCTAGTAATTGGTAAAGTGAAGATTTAAAACAAGAGAGCCAGACTCCAGAGCATAGGAGGAATTGACACCACCTACTCTGATGTCAGCAGAGTATAAAATGTTCATGACACACTATTCTGTTATAGGGAAAGCAGATTACAGAAGAACATCATGCATAGTATTTTGCATGTCAACTGTATATATATATATATATATATATATATATATATAAAAATTTTCGATTTTAGTTCTCAGGAGAATATCTGGAAAGGTTTATAATAAAATATTAATGTTATATCAGTGATAGCGTGTTTTATTTCTTTATTTTTAAATAACCATATCTTTCAGTTTTCTATGATAAACATGTTCTTTTTATAATAAATATTTGAAGATTTTCTTAATGAGTGTCATTTCAGGGAAAATAACTTGCTCACTAGAATAGCTTCCTAATATTTTGAGTGGATAAGAAAAGGAAATGTACATTCCCAATAGACATACACAATAGAAAAGAGATTCAAAACCATCAACCTCATCCCAGCAAGGTAATAAAACCTCTTGATCATCCTCAACCCAAAGAAGCCCAGTGCCAGTCCCGAGCACTGTTTTAACCATGTCCCTTCTCCACCACATTATAAGGAGAATTTGTAAATGTATTGAAGCTGTGTACAATTATTCTACTTTGAAACTCAGTCACCTAGACTCTCATCAAAATGACTTGATCTCTCAGAACATCCAACATTCAAACACTGGGTAGCATTGTGGTCGCTGTGATGTTATCCCTTTGCATAGAGAGTATTCTCTCCCGTTTCCCCAAGCCATGTGTTGCCTTGGAAACATCATGATTCTCATGGAGATCTAAGGAGAGAGAAATAATAAAAAATAAAATAAAATCTTAACAGTTGAAGTCTATCTTTCATGCCACCTAGGCACCTTGCTAAACCCTTCCTTTAGATAAAAAGACAGGCAGAGTGGCTCAATCATGTGCCATGCTGATAATTAACAATTAGAGGAAATGTACTGATCTCTGTTCTCCAGATAATTCAGGTCAAAGCACTTTTCCACCCGAATTAAGTAGATTGCCAAGGCCAACAATTTAATGAAGGGGAAGATTTAGTCCCATATCTAAAGACAAACTGGCATGAAAGAGGCCTTTTTGTGTTGGGAAGCAGCAAAGCCTCTTCCTATCATGACATCAACATCCGTAAGAAAAAAGGTCTAATTTAACCCCGGACCCCTCCCTCCAAAGCAGCACAGGTGAACTTCTCATTAAATGGTGGCTAAAAGCGATCAACATCAGATCTGCCTTTCCCTCTGATGGGGGAATGGGCATTCAGGGGACACTGGAAAAGGCATGCCGGTACCTGAATAAAGCAGAGGACACCGGCTAAGGGAGTATGTGGGGGAGCTGGGGGTGGTAACCCTCCAAAAGCAGTGGGTTCCTGTGTGAACAGATGGCAACTGAGGACAAGTGGGGAGAAAAGTGGGCAGTCTGGGGGTTTCTTCTTGCCATAGAGCTCAAAGGGGGCTGACAACTTGTCTAAAAGAACAGAGAGAAGGCAAGAGCAGATAAACAGGGTTCCCCTGAGCCTCCTCCCCAAATAAAACAAAAGCCAGCAGCTATGGCTCAGCAGACAAACCCCAGACTCCACCATGAAAGTGTTCAGCTTTGAAAATGGTCCAGTCCCTATGGAAAGATGAGTGGAGGTTCCTTAAAACACTGAAAATGGACCCACCCTATGATCCAGAGATTCACTGCTAGGAATCTACCCAAAGGACACAAAAACAAAAACCTGCAGTCCTATGTGTAAAGCAGCACTATTTATATTAGTCATATATGGGAACAACTCAAATGCCCCAAAACAGATGAATCAAGAAGATGTGAGATAGATATATATGTCATATATATGACATGAGATATATATCATATATATGAGACATGAGATATGTATATAATTTATATTTATAGTATATATATATCACATCTTGATTCATTCCATATACAGTGGAATACTGTATATAAATATACATATATATATGGATGTGTGTGTTTATATATATATATATATATATATACATAAAACTTTGGAATACTACTCAGCAATCAAAAAAGATTAACTCATGCCATTTGCAGCAACATGGATGGAGCTAGGAGGGATTATGTTAAATAAAGTAAGTCAAGTCAGGCCTTGGTGGTGTGCACCTGTAATTCCAGCTACCTGGGAGGCTGAGGCTAGGAATCACTTGAGTCTGCAGGTTCAAGACAACCCCAGGCAACATAGCAAGACCTAGTTTCTTTAAAAAAAATAAAGTCAGAATGAAAAAGAACAGTATCATCTGGTCTCATTTATATATGGAATATAGAAAAAGCAAACAAAGTGCTACAGAAAGGTCTAGGGACAGAGTAGGATATCAGGAAGAGATTAAAACTCCAGCAGCTCTGACCCTCACTGTGACCTGGCCTGGATAGTCATAGGCTTTGGACCTTCCTCAGTTTCCTCTGCGCCAGAAGATGCTCTAGTCCTACAGCAGCTCAAAAAAGTTCTAAGAAGCATTGGTTCTCCTACCAAGGAAAACACATCTATCTCCATGGTAGCCAACAGAAGACAGATTAAAGTAAAATAATTCATCCAATTGTAAAGTTTTAGATACCTGGTGCTTCTTAGCAATCCCCTTTCCTCAAAACAATGTTCAGACCCACAAGAACAAGGGACTCATTGGCTAAGTGTTTCAGGGTCATAATCACAAATGAATTTTTTAAAAAAGCAAAAACTGCTCATCTCCTTTAGATCTATCAAGGAAACAACAATCTTCAAAATAGAAAGCATAAAATGCATACACTCACAAAGAGTTAGGACACATTCAAATACAGGCTAAGAGAACTAAACTAGTAAGACAGACTTAAGCTATTTTAAATGATACAAAGAGGTCAGTCCCAACCAATCAACCAAGGTAGGGAAGGCATCTCAAGCACTAGCATTACAGTGTACTGGGAACTGTGAGAGCGAAGAGGAGTCAGAAAAGGCAATATTTTTAAAAGAGTTAAGACGGCAAATTCCAAAAGCTACAATCCATGAATTGACTATTAGCCCCCAGCTAAATCTCATAAATGATAATTAAATAATGATATTTTATAAGCAAGAGAGACATGATAAAAGCTACAACCAGCATGGACAAATTGCACAGGGGCTTTCTTATTACATCATTTGACTGGATGGTTACATTTTAAAAATGGGTTATTATACAGTACCCGCATTCTCACACTGAGGCTGTATCATGGCATCTGTCAGTGAAGATCTTTCAGAATGCATCACCATGCCCCTTCTAGATACTCTTATTAAACACTCATCAGTGTTGAATGATGATGGGTGTTGAAGGCACTCAACATCATGATGATGTTGAAGGCAACACTAGCAAACTGCACCATGTGGTAGAGTTCCAAATGGGTTGGAGCTTATGAAAAGAAATTGAGTATGCATTTTAATCTTACACAAGTTGATGGTAAAAGTACATTATACAAACTTCTAGCTAAAAATAATCAGTTGATTACAGATGTTTATCACCTTTCCCTACTAGCAAAGAGAAGGGGGAAGGGAAAGGGATTTCAGTAAAGTTTTAGAAGAGGAAAAGTTATGGGAGGGGTGATACAGCAGCATAAAAAAAAGATATAAATGTTTGCAGAGAAGGTTAAGGTAAAAACACTGCCAATTTGCAGTTCTTGGGGTTGGAGACATGATCACAACTGCCAGGAAGGAGGGTAGGAGCAGGGCAGAGTTATTTAAAGCTGGTGGAACCTAATCCTCCCTTTCCACCAGAAACAGAATACCAACAACTAGATCTGCTCACCCATCACCTTCACCATCATCACCATTCCCCAGGAAGGAGATCTGAGGACTCTACTCTGGAGAAGCTGAATATTCCCAAAAAAAATACTCAGGACATATGCTTTTTGGGTTTCTTCCAGTGCCTCCATCCATCCATAGTAGAGTCCACCACCAACTGACGATCCCCATATCTACACATAAACAGTTATCTGCCATCTTTATTTATAATTTATAGGTTGCTAGACTGATTCACATCATTATTGGATATGAATGGATAAATATAAATTAAGATATTTTCCAAGAAGCATCAATTTGAAGAGAGTGAACTCAATGTGGAGGAGGAGGAGGAGGAAAAAGCTTAAGGAAACATAATGGAAGGAGCAGAAAGTTAGTTTTTTAAAAAGTACAGTCAGTTTCCTCATAATAAATGATATTACATTCAAAAAACTTGAGAATAATATGAAAGAGAAGTAATCAAATAACAAAAGAGCTTTAAAATTAAAAATAAGAGTGTATATATAAATAATATATGATAGCCTACATAAATAAATGAAAGAGTTGGAATATATGTTTTAAGATTCTTACAGGGAATGAAAAAAGGAAAGGATTTGAAATTATGGGGACAAAATAAAAATTTAAGAGATGAAACAGGAGATCCAATAACTAGCTCACAAGAATTGTAGAACGAGAGAACAGAGGAAAGAAGGAAGACATTGATGTAAATGAATCTCCAGTTGGAGGCCAGCACAATGAATGGCAAAAGACACTCACTAAGTAAGACTTTGGAGATTCTGAACCCTAGGAATAAAGAAAAAAACCCAAAAAACTTCAGAGAGTAAAACAGGCATCTTACGAAATACTGAGACCTGATGACTTTTTTTTCTCAAGAAAAATGCTGTCTACAAGAACAGCACTTCCCAAAATAACTGGCAAAGACTGCCATTGTTTTCAATCTGTTCAACACTCATCAGTAACTTGTATAAAGATAAAAAGACCTGAACTATGGGGGTCGGGTGCGGTGGTGCATGCCTTTAATCCCAGGCTAAGAAGGGAGGCTGAGACTAGGAATTGCTTGAGTCCGTGGATTTGAGGCCTGCCCTGGACAACAAAGCGAGACCTAATCTCAAAAAATAGCTGGGTGTGGTGGTGCACACCTGTAATTCCTGCTACCTGGGAGGCTGAGGCTGGGGATTGCTTGAGTCCACAGCATCCCAGATCCGATGCAGCATCTGGACTACTCAGACCTGATCCTGAATCAGGACTACCCTGGGCAATAGCGAGACCTAGTCTCAAAAAAAAAAAAAAAAAAAAAAAAAAAAAAAAAAAAAAAAAAAAAAAAGAACATGACTATGAAATTGCACCGCACGGTGGCGTTCCCAATGACTTGGAGCATTTGAAAAGAAATTGAGCATAAATGTCAAGCTTACACAAGTTAACTGTAAAAGTACAAAACACAGACTTCTAGCTAAAAAATAATCAATTGATCACAAATGTTTATTTCCTTTCCCTTCCAGCAAAAAGAAGGGGGAAGGGAACACCAACAAACTACTGGTAAGGAGCTATCCCTCGGGGTATCCCTAGTACCTGCCTGTTGTTAACCCTGAGACCATGTTGCCCACTTGCCCCACAGCCCACCGTTGCTTCAGCGCTCTCCTCACTGCCCCCCTCCTCCCTTCCCTTCAGAACTCCAGCCCTGAAATTCCACAGGTAGTTGTCAAGACACAGACTTTCCCACCAATTACCTGGGCAGGTGGGTCAACTATAAATGATGGAAAGAAGGGGGCTGGGATCAAGAACTCATGGTATCTGAAGAACGCAGAGGCAGGCACTGAGGAGGCTTCCCCAGTCCGGGGAGGCTCCTGGGAGCACTAAGGGGCTTCTGGATTTCAGAAGACTGTAGATAAGGCTCTAACCCAGAAGCCCTCAGAACCATGTCCCTTGGGGTGGAGTTATAATCTCAGTCTATAACTGCACTGTTATAGAGTACCAAAGAATGAATAAGAAAAATTCAATAAAAAAAAGAAATACAAAATAAAAGCCCCTGATCTTCTTAGCCCCCCAATTTTTAAAATCATCTTAAGCAGACATACAGG
Organism: Uropsilus gracilis; assembly: GCA_004024945.1. Lineage (NCBI taxonomy): Eukaryota > Metazoa > Chordata > Mammalia > Eulipotyphla > Talpidae > Uropsilus > Uropsilus gracilis. The sequence continues at coordinate 14,210 of PVHY01002145.1, read as the reverse complement.
GATAGTCAGATTATATAAAAGCTTTGAAATGTTTGTTCTCAATTTATCACAGATAAAAGACAATCTATTTGCAGACAGACACTGGTCTGTGGACCACACACAGACTAGCAACGTGACAGACGAAATGCTTTGAAAAATCTAACCCTCATCCCAGAATTCTATCCCAAACTATCAAGGGCAGAACAAATTTATAGAATTTGCGACTTGCAAAAAAAAAAAAAAAGAAATTAAACCTCTTGAATCCTTTCTTGGAAGTGACTTAGTGGTGTTCAAACCAAATAAAGGAGCGAGAAAGCCTGAGTCCAGTTGAGGGGTACTAACCATAGAGCCCTGAGGCCCCCATGCCACCTGGACCATCCTTGCATAGCCACTTTCCCTCTGCACATTCATAAGTGACCTATGGCCTTGTGAGTCTGAAGCCACAGGTGTGACATGCAACGCCATAGGTGCACCTGTCAGAGATTAACTCCCACGACCAGACAGCCTGTAAAGGGAGATTCCATGATCAGGAGTGCTGACTTCACATGTGCCTTTGTTGGACCTTTCTGCCCTGCTGCAGTCATCTCAGCAGCCCCGTAGGACTTGCATCCTCCCACCGTGATCCAGGTCTCAAACTCTGAGAGGTCCTCTCTTAGAGACAGCTCAGCCAGCTAAGCACGGAGCATGCCCATGAGGGTCCCTGCCTGGTGTCTGCTTTCACCTAATGTCTGCGGGGGTAGGGGAAGTGCTTATTTCTCTCTCTTTTCTTTCCATTCTGGCGGTCCTGGAGAACAATAAAACATCTAAAATATTTGCATTCCATTCAAATTAACACCACATTTTCTGTAATTATCCCCACTGCTAAAATCATTTTCTTGTGTGTTTTTTGAGCAAGAAGGAAGGGATGGGAGGGGGGGACCAAATTAATTCCTTGGCAACAAAAATCTAATTAATCAAAAACTGTTGTTAGTCATTCAGAGGCTCTTCAGTCCACGAAAACAGCGGTCAAGGAGAACAAGAACTCTTAGCTTGGTAATTAGGGGAAAACATCAGGCGTTTCTCAAGACAGAAGTTTTTATGAGTGTTCGGGAAGGAGATACGGTTTCACAGAATGTGAAAAGGAGCTTTGGAGTCAATGTAAGTTGGGCTTGAATCCCAGCTTTCAAGTCAGTGTGAGTTGGGCTCTGCCATTTTCTGTCTGCATAAGTTTAAGCAAGTTACTGTGTCTCTTTGGTCCTTAGTTTTTCCATCTGTAAAATGGGGATGATAACTCACTCTCATAAGATTAATGGAGAGATTAAATGTCTGTGAAACCTTTACAGTACTATCACATGGAAAGCACTTAAATTTTGGTGATGATGCTAGCATCTCTAAGCACTGCTGCTATTAATATAAATTGCAAACTTCAGGTTTTTCAGTTTTTTCAAAAGTGGTTTTTTACAAAGCTTCAACTAAATGTATTCTATTTCCAGGAATACATAATAAAGACATAATGGATGTATGAAAACATTGTGCTGTAAGCATATTCATCATGCTATTGATTCTAACAGAAAAAAATGTAAACCCCAATGTCCTCAAATAGGAATTGGTGAAATTAATCACAGTACATCCATAAAATGAATAATACTTCAAAGTGAATGTCAAAGGAGGCTGTTTAGTGATGGAAATATGGGGAGTGGGAGGTTTATGAAACCTGTCACCAATTTGTTGGTAACCATATTTATTTTTTACCTATTTTAAGTACTTTTTTTCTTGTGTGTATGTGTATAGAAAAAAATTTTAGGGGGAAGGGGTAGAAGTATTTATTTTCTTCTTCTGACCATATTTCACTTTAAAGTTTCTTTATAACAACATCTTCTTTGTCATTCAAAATTTTGAAATTTTATTTATTATCAACTGAACTACAGATTGCCTAACTCCATGCTCATCACTCTCTGGATGTGCACCTCAAGTAATTTAAAAGCAGTCTGAAGGCTTGTAAACACAGAAGATGCACATTATCTGACCCCAGTTGTTCCTGGGTGCAACCTGGTTTCCTTATCATTTCTGCAAACTGGGCTGTGTATCCCAGGTAATGGGCAATGACTCCTGTGAAGGAAATTACTCCATGGAATGTTAACTGGGATCACTAGCAATGGGGTGTGGAGTTTGCCTGCTGAGCCAAACCTCCACTCTTGTCTGGACTGTCATTGTGGGTTGGGGAGCAGAGCCACATATCTTAGGAAGTCCAAGCTAGCCCACGCAGAGTTCATGACAAAGCACACATGTCAGGGAACTGGCTTCAAGCTTCAAGCCAGCCTCCATTACCAGACAGGAGAAGAGTCTGCAGTGTTCCGGCTGAAGCTAGAGAAACCCCAGGAGTGAAAACAAGCCCCCTGCCGTGCCTACTCTGAATTTCTCAGTGCAATAAATGGTTTTCTTATGCACAGCATTCTGGAGAAACTCGTTACAGTAACTGAAATCTCTCTCTTTCTCCAACAGAGCTTGAGTTTTTAGAGCCAGAAAGGCAGACTTGGTTCTAAACCCCCATCCTGTCATTTCCCAGTTGAGGATGCTGGTAAAGTCACTTTATCTGCCTCAGCCTCACTTCTCCTGTATGTAAAATGGGAATAACATCTACCTCACTCAGATGCTTTGAAGAGTAAATGCCACTGAGTGTATAAAGCAGTGATCCCAGAACTGTGGGGACAGAGAGACGCTTCCACAAGTCATCGAAGAGGCCCGGGTTGTCGAACCTCCTTGAAAGAGGTTAAAATGTGCCCTGGAACAGTCTGGATAGGAGGAGAGCATGTGGGACCAAGGAGGTGGTCTCCCTGGGGCATTCTGCCTGTGGGGCCAAGTCTGGATGGGCCCAGACTGTCTCCCTGCCCCCACTGCTCCCACTGCTATGGATCATGATCCAGGGCTACGTGACAGTAATCAGGAGTTTCTCCTTTGCTCTAGAAGCAGTTCTGGCCGAGCCAGGGACAAGCACTTTAGATGCCCCATTTTCAATGGGCCAGATCCTGCCTACTCTTGGTCCAACTTCCCCTGTGGACAGCTAATAAAAGCAGCTACTGACAATCCAGAAAAATTGCTAGCAATTGTCTAGGGACTCCCCACCTCTCTGCTCCCCATTTGCTTCTGACTAACTGTGTCCCACTTTCATCTCTGCACCTGCTCTTTGCATTTATGGAAGGATCTGGGTTTTCCAGCTGAACTTAATACTCTTGGAGGGCTCTGGTCCTTTTCTCTCCCACCTCCTGGTTCTTTCTGCCAACCCTGACCACAGCACCAACCTAACTCTATCAATAAGAAGTAGCTACATATATTGGCCTTACATGCCAGACAATTCCTCACATTAGCTGGTGTAAAACTCCAGCAATCTTCTGAGCTAGGTCCCACTGGTCCTGAATCAGGAAATAAACAGCACTGGAGAAATTAAATCAGTATCCTGAGGGCACCAACAAATTAATAGGGAAGGCTCTGGGATCCCTAAAACCTGCCTGTTGTTCACCCTGAGACCATGTTGCTTTACTTGTCCCACATGGTATGCACACACCCACTCCACAACCCACAGTAACTCCAACTCTCTCCTCAATGCCTCCCTCCTCCCTTTCCACAGGTAGTTGTCAAGACGCAGACATCCCCAGTGCTGCCTGATTATCTCAGCTCCATTCTCACGGCCTAAAGTTCAGGCTACCAGGGCCGATGCAGGTGAGTCAGCTATAAGTGATGGGAAGGAAGGAGCCTGGGATCAAGAATTCATGGCATCTGAAGAATGTAGAGGCAGGCACTGGGGAAGCTTCCCCAGTCCTGGAGGCTCCTGGGGTGACATTAAGGGGCTTCTGGATGTCAGACAGACTGCAGATAAGGCTCCAGCCCAGAAACCCTGAGAACCAGTTTTCTTGGGATGAAGTTATAATCTCAGTCTATAATTGCTGTTGTTATCAAGTACCAAAGAATGAATGAGAAAAATTCAATGAAAAAAAGAAACACAAAAGCCCCCAATTTTTAAAATCACCTTAAATAAACATAAAGTGATAGTCCTATTGGTATGAAAGTTTTGAAATGTTTGCTCTCAATTTAGCAGAACTCTCGGTAATCTGGGCAAACTAAACAAAATCAACATACTCGGGGCTGAGTGAATATTTGATTGAATGAATGGATGAAGAGTTCCACTATAAGTTCCATGGGGACAGATGTCACTGTACCACCAATGCCCAGCACTGTGTCATGTTATACGTTAATTGGAAGACAAAGATTATCATAGTCTAGGGGTGAGCTGAAGAGAACTTGAAATTTAGGAATGGCAGAAGGAAGGGGCAGATCAAAGAGACTCTGTGAAGAAAACCTTGGCAGAGTAAATGCAAGATTTGTTATGAAGATGGAGGGAAGAGGAAGAGTCTAGTGTGTCCCCGAGTTTAGGTTCTGGGATACCAGAAGGCCAGGAGTCTCTGGCCCACCAGGTGACAAAAGAGAGGGCTTAGTGCCTGGCAGGAGCACACACCTAGGGAGAATGCTCACGGATAGTCAGATAGGACAGGAAGGAAGGCATGCTGAGCTGGAGAGACTGTGAGGATCATCACAGGAAAATCTCCAGCTGGTAGCTGGCTAGACAGAAGCCAGCCTCTAGGGAGCCATCTATAGAGGCGATAATTGAGGCTGGTGGAAGAGGGAGGTGGGAGGGAAGCCACTGGGGAGGGGGTGAAGCTCCACAGAGCCGGGCATGTTTACTCAGGAGGAACCACTTTCCACTAATGGAAGGGCTTGCCATGCAAGTGAGGGGGTTGATGATGCACGTGGGGGCAGTCACACAACCCCAGGGTCACAGAATTGCTACATAAAGCCACCAGGACACCAAGCCCACAGAGTAAGCCGAGAATGTGGAGAGAGACCCAAAGGGTAGAGGAAGGGCAGTTTGAAAGGCAATCAAATGACAATGGAACTCTAGGAAGGAAAGGAGAAACAGTTGAGAAAATAAGAGGACAAGTAGGAAAGTGTTGAACAGTTGTCTAGGAGAGGGGACTCAAAAGTTCACAGCAGGCATGAGACCCCAAAAGCAAGAACCAAGACCAGGAAGAGAAAACCACAGCCTGATGGCTACTCCAAAGATGGGACAGAGTGACTGAGTGGCCAGGAATCTATGTTAGTGGAGTTGTTTGACCTGCAACTGGAGAGAAGGACATACAGAGCATGCAGAAGCTATTCTAGGAGCACTGACCAAAGGACTTTAGAGCGCATCCCACCCTGAGACATCAGCTCTCATGCACCGTGCTGCACCTTCAGCATGTTACTTCACGCTCGTGCCTCGTCACCAGCAGATCTTTACCTTCTTCACTGATGACTTTATAATCTCCATCTTGTATTACCATGTATTACTAAGTAACAAATTATCTTAAAACTTAAAACCTAAAACAGTAAAAATGACATTTACTGTCTGTGGAGCAGGAACCCAGGGCAGCTAGTCGGTCTTCCAGCACTAAACCACCCAGGGGCCAGGACTGCCACTCCTTAAGGCTCAAAGGGGAGCATCTGCTTTCTGCTCCCCTTGTGACTGTTCATGGAATTCAACAACACATGCGTTTCTCAAAGTTGCTCTTCAGAGGCAGTTCTCCTTGACCTGCAGTTCTCTCCACAGAGCACCTCATAGCATGGCAGCTACCTCACCAGAGCCAATGAGCAGAGAAAGATGGAAGCCACACTCCACTGTAACCTAATCAGAAGCAAAATCCCATCACTTTGGCAGTATTCTTGGGATTTTGGATCAAGCCATTCCTCAAGAGTTGGGAATCACACAGGGCTGTGGCCACCAGAAACCACGCTGTTATCTTGCTTTGGCTGACAATCCAAAGGCAAGTACTGACCTTGTTTGCCTGCTCACCAACCTGTCCCAGTGCCTAACATAGAGTTGATGTTCAACATATTTTTCAACATATGAACAAGGCGAACTAAGCTCCATGAGCTCCCAGTAAAACACATGCTCACCGAATGAATGTTCACTTGTGAACATGTGATGCGATCCCTAAGTCACTGTTACAGATATATTTTACATAAAGTAACTAAACTACAAGTCAGATAATGACAAGCTTAAAAACCAACCTTTGATAATTTGACCACCAAACTGAAGCTCTAAGGGACAGGGAAGGGATCAGAAGCAAGAGAAAATGAAGCTCAATGGTCTATGGTGGTGGAATACGAGTGAGTTGATGGTGGGTGGTCTAAGGTGGTAATTCCAGATGGGGGTACCCCAATACTACCTCAAGTAAACAGAAATTTTTTAAAATTTTCATGTATCTGAACTAGGAAAAAACAAAAGTTTTACTTTTGCTGAAGTCCAATTTATCTACTTCTTCTTTGATCATTTGCGCTTTTGCTGTTATATCTAGAAACCATCGCCATAGACAAGCAGTTATCTCTTGAGAAGTCTGTTGCTTTAAATTTAGATCCTTCTTTTTTAATTAACTATTGCATAGACTATGAGGGAGGGACCCAACTTCATCCCTTTGTATGGGGATATTTAGTTGTCCCAGCAACATTTTAAGGAAAAAACTGTCCTCTCATTGAATGGTTTTGCTATTCTTATTAGAGATCAACTGACCATAGCTGTTTTTTTTTCAAATATGAACTCTCAATTATATCCTGTTTGACCTGTTTATTGATTTTTTTAATGATTTACCTGTTTATCCTTAAGTCAGAAAATACAGACATCATTACTGTAGCTTTGTAATAAAATCAAATGGATAAATAAATAAATTCTGGAGATTGGGTGGTTAAGTGGGTAAATGAAAAAATTAAGAGTTTTCACACCTACTTACCCATAAATCCTGTTTCTCAACCATGTATCCTTGAGGTCCTTCTGAAAAACCTGACTCCATCTGCAAGATATGTGGAAGAGGGTCTGATGCCCCCAGAAAAAGGGATGGAAGACAGACCTATTGCCAGGTTGAGCCAGGAGCTCTGGAGAGTTCCAATTTACATAATTGTTTCCCCTTGACTGGTTCCCTCTCTCCTCAGGCTAATGTCCTGGACATGTCTTCCCAAGTGACAAGTATATTGTCAACACAAATCAGACACAGGATCCAGGCCCTGGGACTGGCAAGCCTACTGAATCACAAAGAAGGCCCCAAATGAGCAACTTTGGGGACCTGCAGGAAGAGGCCGGTAAGAACATGTTCTCTCCACCACCCACCCCCACCCCCATCATGGCTGTTAATTGCGAAGAGGAACCGCAATAAATTATATTGAAAACACATAAACAACTTGATCTGGGCGTATTAAGAAAATAGCAAATGGCACCATGCCAGCATGGATAAGCTTTGCTGTAATCAGTTTATTTATTCCACTGAAAGAAAAGCCTGTCTGGGCTTCTTTTAAGCCTGATACACTCATTATGCTAAGTTTCAGCCACCACACAACTGCGTCTTTTCTATATGTTAATTCATTTTAGTAAATAATTATTCTATCTGGCTGAGGGAAAGCATGTCTATAATTTAATAATTGGGAGGATTATTACATGTGATTAATAGGAATCGTAAGTGAATACCGCGAGTCTAATAAAGAGGGTCAGCAGGGAGGTGGGAAAGATTTTTCCCTACTCCCAACCTCTCCTCCTTTTCAGAGTTAGGGAATCAGTGTTTGGAATCAGAGACATTGTTTTTCTGCTCCAGTGCAGATGCGTGGCACACCTCTCTGGAAGCTTGCAATATACCACTGAGTGTCTGTATGAAAGGAGTGAGAAAGGAAGAAGATCAGAGAACAACTAGGGGCAGGGGAGATGGGAAGGAATGTGAGTAGCTGGCTCTGCTAGACCGGAGACTGCTAAATGCCCATCTAAGCCTCCATGTACCTCTTCTCCGTAAAATTAGAAAAAATAAGAACACAACAGAGGTGTTTGCATAAGCAAAGTGTAACCAATTTTTTAAGAATTCTGGAGTCACCCTTCACATAATTTAAGTGTTAAAATGTTTTTGTATGAAATAGCAATCCTGGTAATATCTTTATTCATCTCCTTATTTGGAAAAATTAAACACTAGCAACTTTTAACCTCTTTTCTCTAATAATGTTTGTAATCTATAATTGTGTATATGCCCGTTTATGAAATCCGAAAGTCTTAGACCCTCATAACATCTTAGAGTCCTTTGACCTCAAAAGTAAGACCATCCTGGGGCCAGTCTTCCAAATCTGATATGTTTTAGGATGTTTTCTTGTATGGTAAATGGTGGAGCTGATTTTAGCTTATATATTAATGCAGCAATTCAAAATATTGAGTATCTACCATGTGGCATGTACCATTTTTAGCACCAATAATAAAGTCACTGATGTATTTTAGTAAATAATTAATAGACTACATGGAAGGATTATCCTTAATAATGTGGAGATTTGCTGTTTGTGGCAAAGGGAAAAACTACAGTTCTTAGTAAGGAATCAGTAGTATCTGCCTGCGGACTACATGTAAAGGTGGCATGCCTGGTTGCTGTGAGACAACAGGTATTGCAAGTTCTTTAGATATTTCCATATTGTTGCTGTTCCTGCCAAGAAGTGGTCATACCCAGTGCCAGGAAACTGCTATCAAGGAGTCAGAAGATGAGGCACACTCTTATCATTCCAGGGAAGCTAGACACTCAGCTCCCCTTCTCACTGGCTCCTCACAACCTGCTTTCCCTCCCTGCCACTCCCAAATTCCAGATCTGCCCTCAAATACCTGCCATTCTTATCCCAATCCTAGCCTCTCTCCTGATCTTACCAGCCCTGCCCACCTTCACCTGCTGTGGCCTACAGGCTTATGACCAGCCTGAATGAGCCTTGCTGCCCCCACCCAGTTGAAGTATGCCTCCCAGACTGGGACAACTTGTTTGGCAGAGGCTGTGGGGCCTGGGCTGCTTCTTGCCAAACATGCTCCTTGCTGCAGGGACCCAGGGAGGTACCTGGCCAGGATCATGCATTATAGACAACTATGTCAGGGTCATCATTCCTGTTGACATAGCATACCCAGAAGTCACAGAGGAAGAAGTTTCAAAATATATTAACTCATCCAAAAAGTAAATTTGATTTGTACCTAATGCCAGCATTATGCAGGGCACTGAACAAACAACAAAGGACAAAAGTGCAAACATCTCGGCCCACATGCTACTTAATTTCTAGTAGACAGGCATAGATACAAAAAATGTCTACTGCCAAGGAGAAGTCATTGTTGCAAACCAACACAGCAAGACAAGTGAGTCAATGGCAGAGGGGCCTCCCCAGGACTTTTGAGATGCACTGTGCAATGTCTGGAACAGAGGCATTCCAGACAGAGGAAACCAGCCGTGGGGCTGAGGCCCATAAATGCTAGAATGCTTTAGATACAGCAGCAAGGACCACCAGGGCAAGCCTGGAGGGGTTGTGGAGGGGCAGCAGAGAGGACAATGGGTATCTAATTCATGTGGCGCCTAGTGAGGAATCTGCATTTATTCTGAGCCTTTAGGGAACTAAAAAGAAATTTTCTGGTAAATCAAGGCAAACTGCATAGTCAAAAGAGACAACCTGTCTCCAGAGAATTCCTTCTAGGCTTTTCTTCCTCCTGTACTTCTTCCAGCCCCACTACATCCTTTTCCATCTCCCACCCCCACCCCAAGATCTCTTGCCATCTCTCATTCCCACTCTTCATTTGGTCACTGGCTCATCAGCCAACAATTTGGAAAGGGGCAAAGGCCATTATGTGCCAAGCACTATGCCATGCTTGGTTACCCAGATTAACACACACAAAAGACAGCCTGATTTAGTAGGCAATACCAGATGTGAGGTTGGTTAGAAAAGCTGGGACTAATCCAGTATTGCCATTCACTAGCCCTGTGATCTGTGTAAGTTATTTAACCTGTCTGCGGTGTTTTTTATTTTCAGTGGCAACTGCAAAGAACTGCTCTGCTCACTTTTTGTGGTGCAAGGATCCAGTAAAGGAACTGAAATGCTGTTCAGTTATCTGACTCTGTAGTCAGATAAACTACAGAGTGATGTACCTTTGTCACCTGCTCATGCAAAGCTGATGAAAGCATTAAACCTTGAGCCCTCCTATGGGATCTTACCCATGCGGCTAAGTGATTTCATAAATACCATTCTTCCTGAATTCTCTGGTTCTGGGCCCCAGGACACTGTCACTTCCATTCCTTCATTCAAACTCTACTGATCTCACTGCATTCTGGGAAATACTACCTTTGCAATCCCAGAGCACTCAAGGAACATGCATGAGATATGTAGGGCAAGTCATCATCTGACATATTCAGTGCTATGCAAGGACCTCCCCAGACACCGACCTCTCCCACAAACAGACTGACAGGCACACACAGACACAGACACACACAAACATGTGGCCAAGAGAGTCATTGATTATACCCATACCCTCTGCTCATGATCCATGCAACAGGGATTGATGGAGACTCATTTGTTTATTCATCCATCCATCCAGTCTGTCAATCAGTCAGTCAGTCATCAGACATTGTTCAGAAGTTCCTCTGAGTCAGACTCTGAGAGAAGGCCTGAGTTTTCATCAGTGATCTAGACAAGAATGACCCTGGTCTATGGGGAGCTTGCTCAAATAGCACTGCTTTAAGCTGTGGTCAGTTTATCAGCTCTGGGGCCTGCATCTGCCCAAGGGATCACAGTGAGGGTAGGCAAGGACTGCTTTGCAGAAATACCTGAGTTGCCTCTCTTGAAGATTCTTGTCATTTTGCAGCACAGCCCCTGGGAGTGGTCCTCCTGCAGCCCACCGCAGAGAGCATATCAGAGGACCAGGGGTTCAGTCATGCCTCCCCCATATCCCCATATCAGGTAACTGGACATATCCCTTGTGTTCCTTGGGCCTGGGCTCCCTCTCCTATCACAGGAAGGGCTTCAGTTCTCCTGGAACCACCTCATGACTTGTCCTATAAACTGTGCCATGTTCAATTCACTTATATCTACTTACCAGTAACTCAGTGAACTCAGTGGGAGCTGGAAAACATGGCAGGTGATCTATAGGTCAGCATATCCCAGCATCTAAACCCAGCTGTGAAGTGACTCCCACTTCACAGATAGAAGACTGAATCATCATCAAATTCTTCCCCACCCTCATCCCACAGCCAAGAAGGCAGTCTGGATTGAGTTTATTCTCTAAGCTATTACATTCTGCTCTGCTACTTTTCTCTCTATTTTTCTCTAAGCCAGCTCATTTTTCTCTGTCAATTTCCTTAAAACAACAACAACAACAACACACTATACATTATGGCCATCAATTGAAAACCTATGTAACTTGCCACAAATAGAAGAGACACGTTGAAAAAGCCATGAATGTGAGATTCAGAACTCAGTATTCCTCCCTGTGACTCCTAAGATTATCCCTCAGCCACCAGGGGATACCCAGCAATACCCAGAGGGAACACACTAATGGCTTCTGCAGTCCATCACACGTTCCGTCACTTCCAGGCCCATGCAGGCTTCCCAGGGAGTAGCTCAGAGGCAGTCAGTTGCTACACTTGCTTGGCCCTCCTTTCCTGCCCGCAGAAATGTCACTCAGCCATGTGCACAAGGAATCCAGCTGCCATCAGCCTGGGGCTCCAATGAATCACCTGCCTCCTCCCCTGTGGGTGAAGAACCCACTCAGGGGCTGGCGATGCACCCCAGCCTAAGGCTCCCTCTGAGCTCTGCTTTGTCACAGAACAGCCCAATGGAGGTAGGTTCACCCTCCTGTCAAGTAATGGACACTTCTCCATTGTCCCCAGGATGTGGGGGGCCATCGAGGCGTTGCAGCAGTAACTGCAAGAGCAGGGGTAGGCGGGCATTGCTGCCAGAGAGGAGGGTTCAAGAGAGTGGCATTAATCACACCTCAGCAAGCTCAGTGGTTCAGACTAGTATTTCTTCTCTACTCATCCTCCTGTGCCTCCACTAGGCTCTTGTTATAAAACCCAGAGCTTCTTACATTGAAAGTAGCAGGGGTAGTAGGAGGGAGGGAGGAAAAGTAGGGGATTGATGGTACATGACACAATAGCCCACTCCATGAAAAGCTTTCCTGAGTATATATTCACCTGAGGAGGTGTGACAGTGTGTGGGGAACCAGCATCTGCAAAGTCCAAAGCCTTCCTGGCTGCTTGTGGTGCCTGGCTGGCTAGCACAAAGTTGAGCTACTGACAAAGGAGAGACTGGCTTGGAACCCCCCAAGATAACATTTGAATCCTGTCTCTGTCACTTGGGAAAATATATTTGAATGTGGCTAAGTCATTTATCCTCTTTCAGCCTCTATTTTTAAAATGGGGATACTACCATAGACCTGCCCAGCTCAAAGGGCCATGATGGGGGATAATGAAGTGGGAGCACTGAATGTATCCTGGGAGCAATGAAGTTCCTGTGGATGTGGGAGTCTGAGGTGACAAGAAGTTAACCACCAAACCTGGCATCAGGAACAAGGGTAGTTGATCTAAGCCCTGCACTCTGAAAATAAGGGTATTGTCCTGTCTACCTCTATGGCTGCAATCATGTGTTAAAGAAGACATCACTTGACTCATAAGTTAACCAGACTCTCAGGTGGTCAGAGTGTTAATGAAATGAAATCTTGCCTTAAACGAAGTTGAAAACATTTTCAAATTCCTTATTTTTCTCTAGAATTAAATCTACATTTGATTCCCACTGTAAGTAGTTTACCAACTGAAATTTGGCTGCAGGGAGAGGAGACGACCTCAGTTCAGTTGGAAATCCTAATAAAAGGGAGATGCTTGGGTTTAGTTTAGTCCCAACCAGAGGGGTTGTTGGCCCTTGTTAAGGTTTCCAGGCAGTTATGTTTGGAATTCCCAGGCCTTTTGCAGTGGGGTTTGGCTGAGCAAGTGATATTCATCCTCCTGTTCCTTTCCAGTATGTTTGCAAGTCAGAATCCTTTGAAAGCTGACATTCAGACTTGGCTGTACCGACTAGACAATAAGCTGGCAGAACAGCTTACCCAGATAGGCAGAGGGATCATCCACCCACTGACTCATGCATTCACTGATTCATTCACTCATTTATTCAATAGATATTATTAAACTACCTATTGTGTCAGACCAGCTCCCTAACGCTGGGGAAACAAAGATAAAACTTGATTTCTGACCTCATATCTCCTAGCCAGGTGAGAAACAAGGCTGTAGAGAAATACACTGCAGTACAGCATGTCAAGAGCTTTGGTCAAAGCCAATGCACAGAACAGGACAAGGACAATCAGCCAGGAAAGTCCTTGTGGAAGGGGGTAACTCCTACCCTGGACTTGGAAAGAGGAACAGACGTTCCTCAGCAACACAGCACTCATAGCATTTTGATTCTTATTTATTTATCAGAGGGTGTGTTTATTTCTGCACGCACACACACATACACACACACACACACACACACACAGGCCTGTCGTCATCAGCACCATTTGGAGAGGAAGAAGACAGTTGTCTTGTCTACTGCGATATCCCCAGCAACTATAACAGTGAGTGGTACATGTTTAAAGGAATAACAGGGGGAGGAATTCAATCGAAGAGCACACAGCAAGTTCAACGTGGAATTAAAAGGAACTGAGCAAACAAGGACAGAAAAGACAGTTTGTAGCAATAGTAGAAGCAAAGCCCTGCATGCTGGCTCTGCACCAGGCAGCTGCTCAGACATTCCACCAGTGGGCGGAGGATTTGCAAAGGAGTTAACCTGACAAGGAATGGTGAAGCTCTCAATGTGCTGCACATTTTAAAAGGATTCAGATACCCCAACTTTTGCACTAAATTTGCTTAAAATTGGTAAGCAGATTTGGTATCCCCAAGCCGTAGTGTAAGTGCACTATAACAGATGGGGTGGGGGGGGGGGGCAGACAAGAAAAAAAATACCCAAAAGATTGTTGATACCCGTACAATGTCCTTCTTTCAGTACCAAATCAAAGGCCTTGGGGTGGTCACAGTGACAGCTACATAATGAGAAGGACATCATCATAGAGCTGCCACTCTTTGAAGGCAGTAGAGGAACAAACCTAGCTCATTTCAGATTCAATGGCTGAGGCCAGGAAGCCCTGTGGCAATAGCACAGTGGTAACTTGGAAGGAAAGCAAGAAGTCTAAACCTGCAAGGTAGTTTGGCCTTCAAGAATGCTTGATCTTGCTCAAGGAACATGTCATGGGAATGATCTTGTCACCATGAGCCTGATGAGCACAGAACTGGAGGAGGAGGAGGAGGAGGAGGAGGAGGAGGAGGAAACACAGTTCTCCATTCTCCAAGGGGATGGCACACTCAGCTGTATGTTGCCCA